>CM038214.1:147286872-147389528 GCA_021442155.1 Cymbidium sinense
TGTTCATAATCTTATACAAAAAGTTTTAGTTCCTCGTACATGGTCCAGGCATAGGTCAGAGTACTTTGAAAATTTATGGAACAATACAGGAAAGGAAGCACAATCAAGAGCAGTATGAGGATAAAGGTCCAGTTGATGATGAAGATTAGCTAGTTATTACCAATCATTTGAGTCCGATAGGTTCTTTTCACACACCCCAACTCTTATGAGAATGTGTGTTTAGAAACCTCGATGATCGATGATCTGCAAATCAAAGAGGCATCACTAGAATTTGATGAGGAGATTCATTCAATAATAGACAAGCTTAAAGAAATCAACCTCGGATAGAAACTCCACCAATGTACATCAGTTCATTGCTGAATGAAGAAGAAACCAATGACTTAATTAGGCTATTGGCTGAGTTTAAAGATTACTTTGCATGGAGTTATGAAGAGATGCCCGGATTATCTCCTGACGTAGCAGTCCACAAGCTATCAATAGATCTGATGCTACCCCTATTAAGCAAGCTCCTAGATGCATGCGATTAGAAATTGAACAAAAGGTCATTTCTAAAGTCAAGAAATCGATGTTTTTTCATTGAAAGAGAAATATCCTACTGGTTAGCTAGTGTCATCCCGCTTAAGAAGAAGAATGGCCAAATTCACATATGCTGATTTCAAGGACTTAAACAAGGCATGTCCTAAGGATGAGTTTCCTCTTCCAATACCGAATTAATGGTGGACATTTCATCTCATGCAAGTGTTCTCTTTCATGGATGGGTAAGTCGGCTATAACCAAATCAAGATGTCTCTTGAAGATGAAAGAAACACTACTTTTAAAACCCCGAGAATCTTCTTATAGGTCATGCCTTTAGGCCTTAAAAATGTTGGTGCTACATACCAATGGGCCATGACTCAAATCTCCAATGAACTCATCCATCATCAGGTTGAGTGTTATGTTGATGATCTAGTAGTCAAGAGCAGAGAAAAAGAAGACCACCTCTTTGACTTGAGAGTAGTTTTCGAATGGTTGAGATAATATAACCTCAAAATAAATCCCCTGAAGTGTGCATTGGAGTAGCTTCAAGAAATTCCTTAAGTTTGTTGTCCGACATCGGGGAATAGAAATAGATCCAGAGAAGATTAAAGCTATCTTAAAAATTCCACCTCCTAAGAGTTTAACTCAACTCAGATCCTTCCAAGCATGGTTGGCATATCTAAGATGATTTATCTCCAACCTATCGGTGGATGCAAGCCATTTTCAACACTTGTCAAAAAAAATGCCAAGTTCAGGTGGGATGACAAGTTCCAGCATGCCTTTGAAGACATCAACCGATATTTGGTAAAGCTGCTAGTTCTAGTAGCCCCTATCCCAAGCATGCCACTCATTCTCTACACTACTGCATTGGATGACTCTCTTGCTCTCCAAGCCAATGACGAAAGGGAAGGAGAACACTCTACTACCTCACCGCATCATCTTATTCTCAAGTGAACTATCCACCTATTGAGAAACATTGCTAGCTTTTAATCTTTGCTTCCCAAAAGCTACATTTATATGCTTTCATAAGGTGAACTTGATCTTAGAATAAATCTAGTATCTCATAACATGGCCAATGCTATCTGATGTTTGGCATGATGGTCCATGATTCTCACATTTGATATCACATTTTTCCCTCTCGTAAGGTAAAAGGATAAACACTAATAGATTTATAGAGACACCCACTTCCTAATGATCACTTAAAGGGAATCTCCAAAGAAATGGGGTGGGGAATAGTTCTCTAACTCCGCATCGATGTGATGAGATTCTCATACTATCTTTCCAACCCCTGCACCAACAATGAAGTTGAGTATGAGGCTTTGATGGTTGGTCTAGAGTTAGCCATCACTATCAGTGTCAAGAGCATCAACATATTTGGGGATTCTCGCTTCATCAACCAGTGATACTATTTCGATGATTATGCATGGATGTAGCTAGAGATGCCATCACGTGTAAGGTGGTCCTCCACCAACCACCCAACATTCTACACCCTACATTGGCCTCATGGCCATTCGAGTGTTGGGTACCGACATTATGGGTCCGATCATCCTCCTTCTTCCAAGGCATGGTTCATCTTAGCCACCACTACTTTTCCAAGTGGGCAAAAGCCATCCCACTAGAGGTCATTCACCAAGTGCTTTGCTTTTTTAGGAACCATATTATATAGGTTGGGTGCCTCGATGAATTATATCGATAATGGTATTCAAAAAAGCACCAAGATCGCTAGAAGACATACATAGATTGAGATACTCCACCATCTACTACCCAGCAAATGGCTTAAAAGCATTCAACAAAACTCTCATCCAAATACTAAGGAAGACACTTGACGAAAACAAGCAGTAGTGGAATGAGTAGTTGGTTGAAGCCTTGTGGGCCTACCACACCACATACCCAACCCCAACTCAATCTACCCTATTTTCCTTAGTTTATGGGTCCAAAGCTGTTCTACCTTTAGAAGTTCAACTCCCATCACTAAGGATAGCATTGGGTAGCAAGATCTCTATAGAGCAGAATGCAAAGTTGTAGTTAGAAGAGCTCAAAGGTTTGGAGGAGAGTCGCCTGGGCATGCAACCTCGAGTTATACAAGGCCAAAATGATTCAAGCTCACAACAAGCTAGTCTGCCCTAGGTTTTTCTGAGTAGGAGAACTTGTGTTAGTCCTAAGGAGACCAATTGTTGCCCATCAAAAGATGGGAGGCAAGTTTGAATCCACTTGGGAAGGTCCCTATATCATAAAGAAGGCCTACCAAGGAGGATCTCATCGCCTTATTGATTATAACACTGATGCTTCCAACTAATGGGCTTTATTTAAATAAATATTACCCATAAAAATCATGTTTGAAAATAAATCTATCAATCAATAAAAATTTGATTCCATTTCATCATAATCTTCTCTTCATTCGAAGCATTATTTACTTCTTATGAATCCACCGTGACGCGTGTTTAGTTGGGTGTAAGAGTCCCCTAGTGGCATCATATCCCTCTTTTACAACACAAACACAATCTCCTGGTACTATTAGAATAGGTGTGAGAGAACCCAATAGGCATCTTATTTTGAATAGCATAACTAAGTTAGGAGTGAGAGAACCCTAGTGACATCCTTTCTTAGTGGGAATTCCCATTTGCCATCTATGGCACCATTTCATCAAAATCTTTAGCATGTTTAAGGTAGGTGTAAGAGTCCCCAGAGGTGTCCTATTCCTTTTAACACATGCACTACAACGAACATAAATATTTTTATCTCAAGTTATTTCAATGTGAGAGCAAGCCCCTGGCACTCACTCATTAGCTATTCTAGGTTGGGTCTACATGCTACCTTGTTAGTATTTCACCCAGTAGTCATTTGTTTGGAAGATGTGAGTCCCCGAGCTTTCTTCCTAACTTGGCCATTGCAAACCAACGAGCACTTTAGTATGGTAGTCTTTAGCCCAAAAAGCTACCCTTTGTTGGTTTTATTTAAAACATGTGAGTCCCCATGCTTTTTTCTTGAACTAATCATCATGATCTGACTAGGTTGAGGTATATTTGAGGTTTAGGATAAGTCCCTGAGGCTCCTTTTCTTTACTATGTTTGAGTCGATATAAATCCAGTGGCATTCACTCAATAGTCGCCTAGGTGGATGGCACCTATCGAGCAAAGATACTATCCCAAAGAATCATTATAGAGGATGTGAGTCCCCAAGCTTTCTTCCTAGTGATTGTGCAAACCCAGCACCTTAGGTTGATTGATGTTCACTATGCTGACAATGACTCACCGGTGGATACACCACTCTTAGCAGATGTGAGTCCCCACGCTTTCTCCTTGAGTTGGCCACCAAATATCTATTTGATATATGACTAGCCATGTCATCTTCTCCAAGGTTTTAGATTAAGCCCTTAGCGGCCCCATCCCCTACGGGCACTCTATTTGGATCACATCCTTTGTGACCCCATTTAGACACTACTTGCGTTACTTTTGGATTGGATAGTTCCCCTTTTCTAGTAGCCACCTCTGTGGTTGGAGAATTTATTCAGCAGATGCGCAGATTCTCCCTTGGTTCAATAAATTTGAGATAGGTCTAGATATAAGCTCCTTCTTGATCCCTCACAAACTAACAGGTCCATGATAAACAAACTAAATAAACAAACAAAAATATTCTTGTGGATTAGAATTCAAGCCCCCAAAGCACCTTTTCCCAAGTGCATCCTATCTTTGGCGGTCAAGAACTCCCTATAGAATTGCTGACTACCTAAGTTGAGATAAGTCCCGTCAAGACTGCCTGTCACCCTTAGGTCAGATTCAATCCATTTTGTCTAAAGTAGATTACAGTCATTCCACTTTGGAAGATGTAAGACTATGATGCATTCTTCCTGGCATGATTATTGCAAACCGACCCAGGTTAGTTTTAATTTGCCCAAAGCAAAATGATCACCCTGGTCTTTTGTAGTGGAAGATGTGAGTCCCCAAACTTTCTTCCCTTCAATTGATCATTAAAACCAAAAGGCACTCCTTTAGTCGATAGTTCTCCCATCGGGGAAGCTACTCCCTTTGGTTCAATAAATCAGATAGGTCTAGGTCGATATAAGCTCTTAGTGTGATCCATCTCAAACCAACAGAATCCATCAAAATAAATCTAAAAATGAAATTAATTTTGACTATCTTCGAGTTGATCTAAGTCCCTCAATAGCATTCACTCAATAGTCAGCCTTAGTTTGGGTTCAATCTATTATCTTGTCAATAGATTACAAAGATCTACTACTGGAGGATGTAAGTCTACTATGCTTTCTTCCTAGACAGCTTGCATACCAAAAGGCATCCCTTTGGTTAGTCCTATTATGTGTTTAGTAGACTACCCCTTTGGATTGGTAAATCTGAGTTAGGTCTAGGCCTCCATGGCTCTTACTCAGTGCGATCCATCGCAAACCAACAAGGTCCATTTTAAAATCCCAAACCTAAAAATGGAAACAAATTCAACCCTCTTCCCCAGTGGAAATTTCTCAGTGAGACTTAAATCAAATCAAACCTCTCATCCCCATGTGGATGACTTGAACCGCTTCCCTGGAAGGTTCACACTCTATCCCTTAGTGGATTCCCCTCTTATATCTTGGATATAAGTAGAGTCACATTGCACGAGTTTTGGATTTTTCTATGCCTTGGGTTGGATAGATTATTTCATTAGTGCTTGTGATCTTTCTGTTGTTGATCATTTGTCAACACTATGTCGGTATGTTCGGGTCACACCATACCTATTTGTTTGTTGACCTCACTTTAGAATGAGCTCTCAACCCCTCCATCTTAGTGAGGACTTCTCTTAGACTTTAAGAGTTCTTAGTCTTAAGACACATCTAGTGATTAGGTGGACACTCAACCTCTCTAGACTTAGAAGAGTTAGCCATAGAAATAGGTCATGCCTTAGGGGTGTTAGGAAAATTTACCTACCCTTAGTTGGAACCACTCCTCACCTTCCTTCCTTCAAGTCAAACTCCAAATCAATCTTATTTGATTTTCTCCAAACTCAAATGAATGCCACATGATTGAAATCCATGATTGAAACCCATGAATGAAATTCTAATTCCAAATCTTTCTTAACTCCTTAATCTTCTTAAGGACTTAGCCTAAATCATGATCAAATCAATTCAAACTCATGAAATTTTCATAACTCATTATATTCTCATTTATATTCACATATATAAATGAAATATAAATTCAAATCAATCAAACTAAATCCAAAATTCAAATTCCCAATTCAAAATCATTTTTTTAAATCCTTAATTTCCTCTTAAGAACTTATCCAAAATCACCTTCAAATCAATTCAAACTCATGAGATTTTCTCATAACTTATTTATAATCTCATTTATATTCACATATATAAATGAAATATAAATTCAAATCAATCAAACTAAACTCAAAACTCAAATCTAAAACTCTAAAATTTCTAAATCCTTTAAATTTCCTCTTAAGGATTTAGATCACATAAAAAACACTTCAAATTCATAAATTTTCTCATGACTCATTTATATTCTCATTTATATTCACATATATAAATGAAATATAAATTCAAATCAATCAAACTAAACTCAAAATCAAATCCAAAACTCCAAAATTTCCTAAGTCCTTTAAATATCCTCTTAAAAGACTTAGATCATGATCAAATCATTCCAAATTCATGAAATTTTCTCATGATCCATTTATATTCTCATTTATATTCACATATATAAATGAAATATAAATTCAAACAATCAAAACCAATTCCAAAAATCAAACTCAAATCCATTCAAAATCCAACCTAAGCCTTTCAAATCAAAATCTTGGATTAAAATCAACTTCAAATCAAACTCTTGATTTTTCTTCATGATTCAATCAATCCTTCAATCATGAATTCAAATATAAATACAAACTTCAATCACTAAACCAAAACTCAATTCAAAAATCAAGCCAAAATCCATTCATGTTCTTCCTTTGAATATGAAATTGTCGAATGAATCAAAACTCATTTGACTTCAAACCACTTGCAAATGGATTTATATTTCAATCATAAGTCCATATACAAGTTCAATCAAACTCAAATCAAGCTTTGACCAAGCCATTTGACCCACTTAGGCTCACTTGACCCAAAGTGACCTAAAGTACCCCTTATGAGCTAAATTTTAATCCTAACTAAATTGATTGAATCAACCTCACCTATGTCTCTCATCATTATCAACAATCATCATGAGATGATCAATCAATCAAATTAGGTCAAACCAAGTCAAACCTAACACTTAGCCAAAATGAAACCTAATGTAGCCAAAATCCACCATAGGCCAAATTGACTGAAACCATTGATCTAAGTTCATTCATGAACTATGTTTGAACTTGACCAAGTCAACATTTGAGCCTAACTTAGCCCAATTGGCCACTTGACCCAAGTTAACCCAATTTGACCTAAAAGGTCAAAATATCAAAACTTGATCTAAGCCAAATTGATTGAAACCAATGGGTCAAGTTCATTCCAAATCACTTGTTGAACTTGACCAAAGCCTCAATTAGCCAACTAGACCTAACCTAGCCCAATTGACCTTAAACCCAACTTGACCTAAAGGGTCATGTTGAGCCAAATTCAAACTTAACCAAAATTGATTGGAAACAAAGATACCAATCCACTTCATATAAATAACCAAACCTAAACCTACCCATGACCTAGCTCAAATAGGTCAAATGGGTCAAATTGGTCAACTTGACCCATTTGACCTAAATGAAGTCATATGAACCAAATTCAAACCTAAACCAAATTGAATTAAACCAAAGCCACCAAAACATTTCAAATGGTCATATGAACTTGACCCAACCCTTGGTTTGACCCAATTTGACAAATTAGTCAACTTGACCCAAGTTGACCCATTTTGACCTAAATGGGTCAATATGAGCCAAACCATACCAAATGAACTCCAAATCCAATGAAACTTGGCCAAACCTATTTTCTCAACATACCCAACATATCCAAATTCAAAATTAGCCAAATTACCATTCTACCCCAAGGCCATAGAACAAATTTTGGTCAAATCTATGGGAATTTGGTCAAATCCTCTTCACACCACTTGATACTCTCCTAATAGGTCAAGTAAACCTTATGGAGGGTGGTGCACCCAACCCAATGGGTTTGCACAACTTGACCCAAGGCCAAAAGAGCACATGGCTAAATTGGCCACATGGGAATCATGCTCCCACTCAATTTGACCACATGGGGAGTTACCATTCCACCCCTTAGCCCAAACTGATCATGTGCAAGCCTCTAAAGATCAAACAACCCACCCTAAGGTCAATTGGATCAAGTGAAGCTTGACTCGATTGCCTAAGGGGAGATATACTCTAATTCACTTCAATTCCAATAGAGCCTAATCGATTGAAGCATAGGAAGCCGAGGAGCCATTTGAGAGCCTTCCCAAGCTTAGAGAGAGTTAGAATTTCCATTTCTAGTTTCCTTAAGCAAAATAGGGAGCTCCAAGGATTTGCCAACTTTCTCCACACACCAAACCAAGTCAATTCCCTTTGCACACTCCCTCAAGGGACCAAGTGCTTGCTCAACCTCTTCCCAAGCTCAAGGAAGATCCACTTCAAAATCAAGCTCACTAGGAGGAGGAGTTGGTCCATAGAGCTATCCACTCAACCTCAAGAGCTTTCACCAAAGCTTTCTCAACTGCACAAAGCTCCTCCAAGGTAGCATGTGATCACCTGAGGTATGACATTTTCTGACCATTCAACTCAATGTGGTGTGGAGATTTGTGAAATTTTGATCCCATGGAATTTTGACCGCTAGATGTGCTTGCCATTAGGTTTAGATGGGTTGAGTTTCAATCCAACCGAGCTCAAGATCTTCCCTTTGAAAGTGGATGTCTCCATTATTCCTCAGAAGAATAGGGATGATTTCCCATCCATCCATGCATTTTGGATGGATGTAGATTAAATCACATTTTATATCTTATTTTATCCCTCTAAACTGGATTAAATCCTGTTGATCCTTGATCAAACGAGGAAAAATAGCAGCCATGGTGCTATGATGTGATGTTTAAGTGGCCACTGAGGATGATGTGTAAAGCTGAAAGTCGCATGCGGTGCAGTAGGATTAGGGAATTAATTAAGGTTTAAATAATTCTAATTAATCCTCTAAATTTCTAAAATTCATATCTCTAAAGAAAATAAAAAATATGAGGTAAATTATGAAAGATAATTCAATCTAGCATATTCTAAAATTGGTTTTAATGGATTTTGAGTATTGTCTTTCTCTAATTTTGGGTTTTATTAGAAATCTTAATTTGCTAATTACTAATAATTAATCGATTAATCTCAAACTTCTTGAGTGTATTTTGGGGGATGACTTTTGCTTTCCCTATTTTTTTTGGGATTTATTGGTGGCTTAATTGGGGAAATTGCTAATTCATTTTCTAAGTACCCCCATAATGTAATTAAGGGTTTGATTAGTGGTTTAATCCTTTGTTGAAGTTGATTATGTCTGATTCAGTGAATGGGAGGTTTAGGGAATAATTTTGGGGCATTTCCCCTAAGCTATTTCTTAAAACCCTTTTCTTTCTTAATTCTCTCTTAATTAAGGCCTAATTCACTAATTACCCTCTTAATTAATTTCTTAAAATTCTAAAACTTTCTAGAACTTAATTAATCTACTTTGGGTAGATGCTTAGGTGTTCAAGAGCCTACGTTCAATTAAAAATCAAAACTCAACTCAAATATATGAGGGTTGTTTTGAAATTACTTAAGTTAAACCCCTTAGATTAATTAATCATTAATCATAAGCCAAATTGCATTAGGCCCCTTTCTTCCTAGGTTCATTGCAAATTTAAATTCCTTGTGAAGTTTTATGTGATCTCATTGGCTCATAATTATTTGATTAACTATGCTAAGGTGGTGTAGGTAAGGGATAATTAACATGTTTAATTCATACCTTAACCTATTCAAAAATATAAAATGAATCTAATCATCTAAAAATTGAACAAAAATGTCAAACATATGTGGGAATGGGTTAGAATAAAACTCAATTCACATTTTTAAAATTAAATCAAATTCAAAGTCAAACAAAAAATCATATTAAATAAACTTTGATTTACTTTAAGCTTTCTTATTTCATAAGATTGTCTTTAGATTTAATTGAAGTGAATGTGTTTACATGCTTTCATTACTCTATTTCTTTCCCAACATGCTAAATATGTGTGTCATATGGTTTCATGCATCCATGCTTTTCAAAATCAAATTTAAAATGAAAATGTTTCCTGTATGTCAAATTGCATGTATTGGCTAAAGTAAGAATATGAGTGGCTATTATCACTATTAAATAAAAATTATTTTTAAAAATATATGGATCAATTATCAAAATAAAAGTGTGTTACTTATATCTTACTTATGAGTTTGCATGTGAGTAAAATATAAGAATGTGCTTAGTGTAGTTTTCCTTCTCTTCTCTTTAGTATAATTTTGAATAGATTTGGCAAGGTGTATGGTTCATTTGAAAAGAACCTAACACTTGCCTAAATCCACATCCTATTCATTCCTATACTATCACTTAGGAAGGATAACTATGCTTGCACATATAAGTTGCATAAACAAAATAAATCAACCAACACCAACTTTTGCATTCTTTCTTTTCCATTCATTTCTTTTGTACACATGCTTGTATTTAAGGAAAGTGGTATATTAGTCTGGACAACCCCGAGGTTTTGAGGCTTTAAGTATAAGTAGGTGTTGTACCTTAGACCTCTGGTTAACAATGGTGTCATACTCACTTATGCCTTTCATACATTCATGTGTGCATGTGAAAGTTGGATAAGAAACCCCTTGCTACTTAATGAAAAATCATGCATCATAAAATTTCAAATTTCCTTAAGTAAATTACCTAGCATGAATTATAAAGTGTGCTAATCATTCCCATTTGCATGTATAGATATATTTAGGACTCATTCATATGCATGTTATACATGTTGGGAAAGAAGTGAAGTAATGTATGTTTTGTGAATTTAGTTCATTTACTTAATCTTCAAATGCCTTTCCTTTTGAATAGGTTTGTTTTAGAGTTCATCTAAACTTAGGATGGATTAAAATACTTAACTAAAACATTAACTAAACAAAACTAAAATATGAATCCACTTTAGAAATTTCTTAGGTGGGAAGGAAAGAGAAGTTCTCTTCTTTTCCCTCTCTTTATAACTTAGTAATTGATAGGATTCACTTAAACCCAATCAAAACATAAAATAAAATTAATCCAAAATAATTAAATAACTTAAATGAAATCCTCCTCTAAGTTGAATATGCTTCACACTTAGAAAACTCTAAACTTAAATCCATAGCTAAGCATATCACACAAACCTCTAAAGCACACACATTAGGCTAGGCCACCACTTCTAGCTTTAGGTTAGGGCTGTGCATGGTTTGATGCTTGCTTTATTTGAGATATATGTTTTAGTCCGATGTTAGAATGAATGTAGAATGAATGGTAGGGTGATCTTAGTCTAACCATTGTCTTCTGCAGGGATTTTGCTTAAGGGCAATAAATAAATAAAATATAAATGCTTTTGTTGTGGTGCTTATACCCTTAAGCATGATCCAATAGGGTGGACTTAGTCACCCATGTGGGGTGATAAGTCTAATATACATGATTGGGATTTGGTGGTTTGTTTAGCTAACCTTTTTTTGTGTTAGCTAGATTTAGTTTTCCTTTTCATGTAATTTTGCAATTAGATTTTGGAATGATTGTTATAGGGATTAGGATGAGCATTGGTCATAAGATCTCATCTTATGCACCATGTGAAGCCTTTGTAGCATCCACCTTCCAACCAACCAAAAGAAGGAATCAAAGAAGAAAGAAGAAAAGAAGAATGAAGGAGTGAAGTTTGAAGACCCCCATAACAATGAGTTCCATGCTTAATTGTATGTAATTCATTTGTAATCCAGGTTGTATAAGGGTAGAGCTCCACTACCCAATTTATTTTTGGGTTTATGTGTACCTGACCATAATGGCCTCTTATTCTTTTATGATTAGCTTTATAAATTGATTGATGATTTGTTTAGCTTGTGCATTAAGTGGCATCATTTTCCTTGTTTCTTCCTTGCTTTATGTATGGCCAGATTATGGATTAGGCTCTTAGGAAAAAATAAATCTTCTACCAAATCTAACAATTCAAAACTAAAAATAAAGAACTCATAACCTCACCTAAAGCTTAGGCTAAAAATCAAGATAAAAGAATTAGCAACCCCTTAGCTGGATGAGTACTTCTTGTATAACATCATGCACAAATGTATATTATTTTCACTCTTGATTGGAGGGCTTCCACCTTTGCCGAGAAACTTGGCTTGACCTTTGAGAGCCATGGTGGAAACACACCTCCTCCCTTCTCAGATTTTGGCCAATAATCTTATTTCTCACAGTATATGAATTATTAGCAGTCAAAATGATTGTCCAAAATGAAAATAAAATGAAATCTAAATTGCATTTGATTTAGGTCATTTATAGCATGCCCTTACATGATCTAGTCTCTTTAGAGTGAGTTTAAGGACTTAGTCTCTTTTAAATAAATAATAGCCTACTATCTTGCATAAAGCATATGACTTGCCTACATGAATTTAAAACCATAGGAGGAGTTAGTGAGCCACCCTAGGCATAAGTCCAAGCAATGGTGGTTTGTCCTCTCTTGGAGGCAAACCAAATGACAATTTTCCTTAGATTTATGTCGTGCTTTTGGCCCTCGCTAAAGCTCCCTAAATTTAAGTTCTGAGGTTGCTTCTCCCTTTTGTGGGCCATAAGCATAAATCCTTACCTCTTAGGCATTTCCATAATCTTGTGTTGTGGAATCATAAGCCCTAAATTTATAATAAAAAATTCAACTCAAACAAATTAAATGAATTTCAAAATTGTAAAGCCCAACCTTACGATAGTTTGAGATGCTTGCTAGGTTTCCTAACATCATGGGCATCTCCTACTTATCTTCCTTTGGCGATACTCCTCTCCTTGGTCAATCCATTTGATTTTCCAAAATAAACTATTGATAGTCCTACCTATTGAAATCTTTGGAGACAATGATCATTTACCTTAATTGAGAGTATTCCTAAGGGATCTCATTCCTTGGGATGTAATTAACTATGGGGGCTTGCCCCTATAGAGAACTTAATGAACCCTTTAAAATAAACTTTACTATACTTTTCCATGTAAAGTAGGGGAAGAATCTTTGGTACATATGCAGACCCATTGTCCTTAGTCCTTGTCGAGATTAGTCCATTATAGAGTTATGACTTCTATCTTCTGAGATAGTACACCTCTCTGTGCCGATCACCCTCAATAAGAACATCTATCTATGTGGTGTCCTAACTAAAGCTATATTTATTTTTTTCATTTATCCTCTCCGAGAAAGGATAGATGAAGGTGGGAATATTTCACCACAATACCCAAATTTGTTAAATGGAAATCTCTCTTTTCAAAATCAATCAAAAACAAAAAAATTTCAAAATATATTTGGAATTTCATTGTAGCACATCCCATTTGCTAAAATGAAGTCTCCCTTTTCTAAAAAAATAAAATTGGAGACACCTTTGAAATTTCATTTAGCATACTCAAATTTGCTAAGTGAAATTTTTTTTTCACAAAACTTTTTCAAAACATATTTGGAACTTCATTTTTAGCATACCATATCTGCTAAAGTGAAGTCTCCACTTTCAATCAAAAAACTAATCAAAACTAAAAAGAAACACATTAGATTCCTTAGCATACTTAAATTTGCTAAGGATCCTATTTTCACAAACAAATCAAAACCAAAAGAAACTCATTAGATTCCCTTAGCATACTTAAATTTGCTAAGGATCCTACTTTCAAAAAACAAATCAAAACCAAAAGAAACACATTAGGATTTCCATAGCATACCAAATTTACTAAGGATCCTACTTTTCAAAATCAAAATTTTCAAAAGAAACACATTAGATTTCCTTAGCATACCCAAATTTGCTAAGGATCCTATTTTCAAAATCAAAATATCCAAAACAAATGAAAAACTTTAGGATTTTCTTGGCATACTCAAATTTGCTAAGAATCCTATTTTCAAAATTTTCCAAAAAAAAATAAAACACACTTGGATTCCTCACTTAGCATACCCAAATTTGCTAAGTGGGAATTCCAATTTTCAAAATCACCAAAGATTCACAAAGCAAACAAAGAAAAAAAATTATTTTCAAACACCTCACTTAGCATACCCAAATTTGCTAAGTGAGAATTCAAAATATCAAATAAAAAAACAAAACCAATTGACCCTTTGTTTTAACTTACTCAAATTTGAAAGGAAATGGTCCTCAAATCTAATTTCAACCATGAACCTATGGAAGCATCTTTCTAAAATATTTGAACCCATTTTCAACATATCCAAATTTGTTGAAATTGGATTCATATCCAAAATTCATCTTTCCAATCAAATCTCTAAATCTTCTAAATCCATTTGAACCCACTTAACACTTCCAAGATGTTGGATGTGGGTTCAAATTTTAAATTCAAATTTAAAAGTCAACAAAATAGAAATCTGATCCAAGTTTGTTTCCAACATTGTAGATTCTCACCATCAATTCATTGCGCTAAATTCAATTTTCAATTTTTAGTTGAATATAATGGAAGCATCTCAGAAGTATGTGTTTACTCTCCCCTATGACATGGAATTGGCCTTAGATCAGACCAATCTCCACCGAATTGATTACACCCATCTCATCCATTTTGGTAGAGGTTTCGAGGGGCCGAGGATTACCTGTGAGGGCACTCCCCTCACAACTATGTGGACCGTGGTCGTGTAAGTCGATCATTCAAATTGATTTGCCATCGACTTTGATATCCCCTCAAAGAGGAAGGCGGATAAGTGCCAGTGTCAATGCCAGCATCTGTGACAAGCCAGGGCGCCGTCATTCTGCTACCCTAGTGATACACCCACTCATTAGCACCCTCAGGTAAGGCTCCTGATCCCAGATTGTCTCCCACTTTTGAGGTTGGGTCTAGCTCTTACTCCACTCACCCTACCAGACTGGAGGAGGAACAAAATCACATGATTAAGTATACCATACACGTCAGGAGATGAAGGCCACTACATGGTCGGCCAGGAGGAGTTGCCCACTCTGATTTCCCCACTGGTTACAACAAACCCATTTCATCCTCTCTCTGGATCTGACAGAGAGGATGCTAGGAGGATCCCTACTTCACCTCCACCGGTCAATACTGCCAGCCAGTAGTGGGAGGTCATGCCGCCTCCAGCTTACAGTGGCGGTGAGCTTAAAGTTCTAATTGAGCTCAATTTGACTTGAGATATTATCCCCTAGGGGAAACATCTATGGCAAGAAGGAGGCCTGCACTAGGATCACTAGAGAGCAAAGGTTTGGTGCATTCGGGCCTCTGGCTCATTGATTTTCTTGATCGACGCTACCCATGCCGATCACATAACATTCTCGCTGTGGGATGACCCATCATAGGAGATGGGTCCCTATTCCAAGAGAGTCGGGTGGTGTCTCCCACCCGCTCTACCCCCCCATCCATTATCACTGCTCATGTCGCAAAGATCTCTCCAAGGCTGAAGGCCATGGCCACATCCGGGAGAAGTACCCCATTGGTGATCTCTATGGCCAAAGGATCCCATTCCATCTACACCACCTGCGGGCGAGGCCCTCCCACTCAACCTTCTATCCTAGTTGCGTAAGGAATGGCGACCTCAAGCAAAGTGGTCATCTACACCAACACCACCAATTCAGTAGGACATAGAGATGGTTGCAGCTGTTGTAGAGGGAGCAGATGATAGCCCAGTTACATGATCATAGAACCTCCTAGAAGTGTCACCCCTTTCATAGTCAGTGAGGAGTGTGTCTCTTCTAGCGAGTATAGTCCTCATAGGATTGATTCTCCAAGAGTAGGGGAGGTCCAACCTCAACATGATCATCAAAAAATCATTCATGCCTATTCGTGATTGATCATTCTCTAGAGGACATAGTGGCACATTATCTTATGGAAAAGAAAGAAATTTTGGGATACGATTGGTTTGATGAAGATTATTTGATTTCAGACAAAGATTATATGGATTGAGGTTGGTGGAAAGCTAGTGAGGAAGTGATGATGGAGATGACTTGAGGACTTATTAGTCCCTGCTAAGTCGTAAATAAGCACCGCCAGCTCATCCTACCATACCGAGACTAGCCAAATTTAGTGCATGTCTCTGCCAAGACCTTACCTCCCTGAGCAAGGTAGCACTAGTGTATAGGAAGGTAGAAAAGTACCTCCATACAAAAAAAAGATATAAAGTCCATGGTTGAGCAGGTGAAGGAAGAGTTGGCTCAAGCCTGGGAGGATCATCCCTGTGGGTAGACCCTACCTAGAGGAATTTGATGCAATCCAATATCCCAAGGGTGCCACCTTCCTTCAAGAGTTTTGATGGTGGAAACCTGAGTACACATCGCCCATTTAGAGCTTATTGTTGCAACCTGTGTGACTTTGCTTTTTTTGTGTCTTTGTTAGTAGCCTAACAAGGATAGCTTTTGATTGGTATGAACTTCCCAACAAGTGAAGACATTTTGAGTTGGAGCAACTCTTCATCAAGAGGTTTGTAGCTCAACAAAGGGTTATTATGATATAGTAGCACAACAACACTCAGGTAAGTCCTTGACTACATTCTTAGATGGCATAACCTGAGTATGAAATGTGAGTCACAGCTATTTGAACAACATGTCATTAAGATTCTTCTAAAGAATATCCATGGCCTGGTCGCCTTCACGCTTAAGGGCTTCACTATCAAAACTTTTGAGAAGCTGTTCAACAAGGCGGCTGGTCTCCAAGGAGAGGCCAAACAATCGCCTTTTCAAGATCAATTGCCTAAGTCAATGAGAAGAAGTTGGGAACAGTGATGCAGTTGATAAGGGGAAGCAACTAGATAGAGACCATGACCTCGCCTCTCGCTTCCACCTCCTCCACCACACCACCGAGGACCTACGCACACAAAGCCTTCATGGCCTACATCATCGCTCCCGCCCATATCATCAGGGGCACACTTATTCACTATATGGTTCACCTACTTTTTAGATAAGCTTAACAAGCCTTATTCATTTAAGAGGGAGGTAATCAAGAAGATATTTAAGAACCTCTTAAAGAAGCGATTTTAGCTACCCAACCTAGGAGATAGAAGTAAAAAGCCATGATCCTAACTTTGCCCCTACCATATGCTAGGTCATGTTTTGGAAGATTGCTTCACTTCACTAAGGACTTTGAACATAGCTTCAAGACCAATGCTATAGTTATCCTGAAGGAATACCTTATGGAACAACCATCCAGTTCCATCAAGGTAATCCTTGGGGATACTTGCAATCTCTCCAAAACCAAAGAAGGTTGGGATATCTCCTTATCTAAAACCTCTAAAAAGATCATTCAGAAGATCAAGAAACTTTCCTTGCAAGTGCCTAAGTTAGCTCAAACCTCCAACATCAAGGAAGGTTTGCAAGTTACCGCACCAACTCGGAAAGAGGGAGCTCAAAGATAGATCAAGAAATGCCAACCCCTGATAATAGCAACCAATCGAATCTCCATCCTCTAGTCTATCATAGCTACCACATCGAGAGACTTCTCCTAGTTCCTTTTCTACTTCTACTAGAGAACTCTTGTACCAGGATAAGGGCATCAAATCCATTACTTACTTTACTTGACTTCTACTTTGTACCTCCTATCAAATCCAAGAAATTGAAGAATAAAGCTAGCTTGAATTACATCGATGTCTTCTTCTATTCCTAATGATAACTCTTCAAGTCATAATAATATAATTTCTCTTTCTCTTGAGTCGACTTTCCCACTCAAACACTATGGGTTTTCCTCTTGAGATAGACTTGGAATCATCCAATCTAAGGGTCCCATAAGAGAAGTAGGTGAGCCTAACATGCGTAGAACCTTCCATTACCCTTCCACAAGAGATCACAAGTCAACCTCATAGTGGCAAGGTTCTACCTCCTGGGGTAGCACAAGATGAGGGAAAGAAGACATTAGTACAAAGGATTGAGAAGCCCCTCCACAGAATGATCCACCCTTGGATATGCTTATGGAGGATTAGCCCAAGGTGGACTACAATGTCCTCTCTCTTCTAAGAAAGTTTCCATCTAAGCTAAGCATGATGCCCTCATCTTATCCAAAGAGATGAGGGAGTCATTAATAAAAAACCTCCTTGATCCTAAAATATGCTTAAGCTAACCACTATTGGTGAAGAGGCACATTATGCAAAAAGAATCCCAAGGGATCACTTTCATAGATGAAGACCTTCTTCAGGAGATTTGGAGCACAACCCCTCTACAGTTGACATGGGAAGATTCAGACTTGCCAGTTCTCATCAATTTGCATCGAACATTATGTCTAAAGACTCTTGCCTATTTGAGGATTGACATCTCCACAGATGGATGATGTTGAGAGGATTCAATGAACAAGGCGAGAGGGCTTTAGTTCCATAGTGTTACCCATGGAGATAGGTGACCGGAAGACTGCCAAGTTTTACATAATCAATTTGAATACTTCATTCACAACTTTGATTGTTAGGGCTTGGATACATCAGAATAAGATGATTCCATCCTCCATCCATCAATGCATCAAATTCAGAAATGATGGGATTGAATACCGTATCAATGGGGATGAAAAGTCATTTTTAGTTAGAGAGGTTGAGATATATAAGGATGCGACCTACTATCTTCCCCAAAACACCCTTTCTAATCAACTTGGACAAAATTCAAATGCAAATGCAAAAAAAAGAAGAAAAAGAAAAAGTAAAAGAAAATGAAAATCCAAGTGAACAAGAAAGGGAATTGAAGAAGAAATAGATCGCATATCACATTCCACCCATACCATTCCATCATATGGACATGTGGGTAGGATGACTCAACCTCCACCAGTGAGGCGTAAAAATAGCAGAGTGGAAGACCCCTGGCCATCAAAATAGGGTTATGTTCCAGTTCATAGGAGTACCCATACTATTCACATAGACTTCGAATCCAGCTCAAAGGATGAGTCTAATGTGATTAGAATACCAGCCAACCCCTCTCATCGGGTTCCATTGGAGGTGACTTTCGATCCAAACAAGATGAAAGACCGCCTAAACAAAGCAAGTATTCGAATCGTTTATGTGAGACTATTAGGCAGCAGCTGGCAACCTTAGCTCTAACCTCACTTTCATCTAAAAAAGCTAAAGGTTTAGTAATTAAAGAAGCTCCTAAGTCTTCCAAAGATATGAAGTCGAAGAGATTCTTTTGGGATCATCATCCTCAAGTCCTGAAGTTGATGTAGAACTTGAGGAAGATTCATTTAAAGAATTAATGGAATTACCGCTTGACTTTTACTCACCTTGTGTTCATAATCTTATACATAAAGGTTTGGTTCCTCACATGGTCCGTGCACATAGTATTTTGAAAAGCTATGGAACAATATAGGAAGCACAATCAAGAGCAGACTGGATTTGGTATCCAAGATGATGATGATTACCGCTTAGTTGTTACCAATCCTTTGGAGTCTAATAGGTTCTTTTCACACAACACTAACTCTTATGAGAATGTGTGTTTAGAAACCTCAGATGATCTCCAAATCAAGTATGTACCTCTAGAATTTGAAGAGGAGATTTATTCAATAATAGACAAGCTTAAAGAAATCAACCTTGATAAGAAAGTCCATGCCGACTACATCGCTTCATTGAATGAAGAAGAAACCAATGACTTAGTTAGGCTATTGATCGAGCTTAAAGACTACTTCATGGAGTTATGAAGAGATGCTTGATTATCTCCAAACATAGTCCACAAGATAGCAATAAATCCTAATGCTATCCCTATCAAGCAAGCCTAGATGCATGCGATTAGAAATCAATAGGTCATTTCAAGTCAAGAAATTGACGTCGGTTTTATCAAAGAAAAGTACCCTACTTGGTTAGCCGTGTCATACCGTTAAGAAGAAGAATGGCCAAATTCACATTTTTGTCAGGACTTAAACAAGGTGTCCTAAGGATGAGTTTCCTCTCCTATACTAGTTAATGGTGGACATTGCCTCATCTCATGCAATGTTTCTTTCATGGATGGGTCATCTGGCTACAACAAAATCAAAATGTCTCCTGAAGATGAAAGAAACACCACTTTTTGAACCTCGATCGGAATCTTTTATTATAAGGTCATGTCTTTCGGCCTTAAAAATGCTGGTGCTACATACCAACGGGCCATGATCTTCAATGAACTCATCCATCATCAGGTTGAGTGCTATGTTGATGATCTAGTAGTCAAGAGAGAGAAAAGGAAGACCATCTCTTGACTTAAGAGTAGTTTTCAAATGGTTACACAATATAATCCTAAAGAGAAACCAACCAGAAAATCATGGAGATCAAGCTATCTTAGAAATGTATCTACTAAAAGGATCAAGTTCAAGGATGGAGATGTTTATCTCCAAAGATGCCTTCAAGATGCCAAAAGATGATAAAGCCGCCTTTGAAGACATCATCAAGATAAATAATCCATCCCCATCTATTCTATACATTGGATGACTTTGATGCTTTGTTGGCCCAAGCCAATGATGAAGGAAAGGAGACTTCTACCTAGCCATCGTCGATCCCTAGAAGTGAACACCTATTGAGAAACATTGCTTTTGATCTTTGCTTCCCAAAAGCTATGCATTATATGCTTTCTCATAAGGTGAACTTGATCTGTAACCAATCTACTATATGACATACAATGTTATCCGATGGTTGATGATGGTCTATGATACTTTCACAGTTTGACATTTTATTCCCCTCCATGTAAAAGGATAGTACTAGCAAAATTTCTTAACAACACACCTACTTTTATTGATTCACCGCTAGTGATGATCTCCGATGAACAAATCATGAACTTAAGGAGGCTAGAAACTTTCGATGGGAGATGTATTTTGATGGTGCAACTTCTTTTCATAAAGGGGAAGCACCATGATCTATTCTCTCAGGAAAGGTAGGGGTAGGAATAGTTCTTCTAACTCCAGACCATGATATGATGAGATTCTCATACTATCTATCCAACCCCTGCACCAACAATGAAGTTGAGTATGAGGCTTTGATTGCCGTTTGGGTTAGCTATCATGTCGATGTCAAGAGCATCAACATCTATGGGGATTCTTAGTTTGTCATCAACCAAATCACCGGGTCTTACAAGGTTCTCAAACCTAAGCTTCATCATTACCATGAATATACCATGAAACTGTTGGCCCAAATTCCTGAAGTCACCATCTACAAGGTTCCCCGAGTAGAGAATGCAGTAGCAGATGCTTTGGCCAAACTTGCCAAAGAATTGGCATGTATGGAAGAAGAGTCCATTCCAATAAGGGTCCAAAATAGATAAGTCCTGTCCCTTATTGATGTTGTTGCCAAAATGGACAAGGAGTTGGATTAGAGGCAACCGTTCATAGACAATTTGAACATAAGTAAACTACCTCAAGAAAAGTCACAAGCCCATCAGGTGAAATAGGGAGCTCTCTCCCACTCTCATTGATGGCACCTGTCGATCCTTTGACTAAATGTGGTTACATTATTTAGACAAACACGAAGCTTGGCATTGTAAAGGTGCATTCAGTCTATGCAAAACACATTAGTCAAGATGAAGATGAAGATCAAATGACTTGGATACTAGCCTTTGATGATTTGGCTTCATGGATGTAGCTAGGAGATGCCATTAGTGTCAGGTACACGTTGTGGTCCTCCACCAACCACCCAACATTCTACATTCTACATAGTACATTGGCCTCATGGCCATTTGAGTGTTGGGGTACCGACATTGTGGGTCCGATTGATCCTCCTTCTTCCAAGTGTCACCAGTTCATCTTAGCTGCCTACTACTTTTCCAAGTGGGTGAAGGAAATCTCACTCAGAGAGGTCACAACTCAACATGTGCTTTAGTTTTTTAGGAATAATATCATATATAGGTTCAGGGTGCCTTGACAAATTATATTCGATAATGGTATCACATTAAAAGCACAAATATTAACAGATTCGCTAGAAGATACGGTATAGATTGGAGATACTCCACTATCTACTACCCCAGAGCAAATGGCTTAGCAAAAGCATTCAATAAAACTCTCATCCAGATATTTAAGAAGACTCTTGATGACAACAAGCGATAGTGGAATGAGTAGTTGGTTGAAGCCTTGTGGGCCTACCACACCACATACCGAACTCCAACTCAATCTACCCCATTTTCCTTAGTATATGGGTCTAAAGCCGTTCTACCTTTAGAAGTTCAACTCCCATCACTAAGGATAGCATTGGGTAGCAAGATCATTACAGATCAGAATGCAAAGTTGCTGTTAGAAGAGCTCAAAGGTTTGGAGGAGAGTCGCCTATGGGTGTGCCAGAACCTCGAGTTGTATAAAGTCAAAATGATTCAAGCTCACAACAAGCTAGTCTGACCTAGGTCTTTCCAAGTAGGAGAACTTGTGTTAGTCCTAAGGAGACCAATTGTTGCCCATCGAAAGATGGGAGGCAAGTTTGAACCCACTTGGGAAGGCTATAGAGAAGGCCTACCAAGGAGGATCATATCACTCATCTGTAAAGGGAACAAGATGCTTCCAATTAATGGGCTCTATCTAAAGAAATATTACCCATGAAATAAATCATGTTTGAAAATAATTATTAATAAAAAGAACAAAATCAAATTCCATTCATCAAATCCTCTCTTATTTCTAAGCATTATTTGCTTATCTTGCGAATCCTCCATGATGTGTTTAGGGTAGGTGTAAGAGTCCCCTAGCGGCATCCTATCCCTCTTTCACATCACAAACACAACTTCTCGATGCTATTAAAATAGGTGTGAGAGAACCCAAGAGGCATCTATTTCGATTAGCACAACTAAGTTAGGTATAAGAAAACCCAAGCGACATCCTTTCTTGGTGGGAATTCGATTTCCATCCGTGGTGCCATTTCATCAAACTCCCAGCATCTTTAGGATAGGTGTGAGAGAACCCAAGAGGCATCCTATTCTTTTTAACACATGCACAAAAATAAACACATATCTTTTTTCTTGGGCTATTTTGATATGGGAGCAAGCCCCTTGTGGCACTCACTCATTAGCTGCTCTAGGTCAGGTTTACATGCTACCTTGCTAGTATGTTACCCAGTGGTCATTTGTTGGAGGATGTGAGTCCTACACTTTCTTCCTAACTTGATCATTGCAAACCAATGAGTGCCTTTTTAGTATGGTAGATTTCACTGCCCAGCCAGTAAACTACCTCATGTTGATTATGTTTAAGAAGATGTGTGTCTCGAGCTTTCTTCTTTAATCATCATGATCTAACTAGGTCAAGTATATTTGAGGTTTAGGATAAGTCCCCAGGCTCCTTTCCTCTTGACTACATTTGAGTTGATATAAGTCCTCCAGACATTCACTCGGAATCCTAGGTCGGATGCACTGTTGAGCCAAGAGACTATCCGCAATCCGGTTATAGGAGGATGTGAGTCCCGAGCTTTCTTCCTAGGCGATTATTGCTGCAATGGGCACCTTAGGTTGGTTGATGTTCACTATCGTGACTCACGGTGAGTACACCACTCTTGGTGATGTGAGTCCAGAACTTTCTCCTTGAGTTGGACACCAATACTTATTGGATATATGCCATGTCATCTTCTCGGTGTTGGATTAAGCTATTCCCTCATGGGCATTCTATTTGGATCACATCCTTTGCACCATTTAGACACTGGTTACCCTTGGATTGGAGTCCCCTTTCCTAGTAGCCACCCGTGGTTGAAGAATTTGTTCGTGGATGCATATTCTCCCTTGGTTCAAGAAATGAGTTAGGTCTAGGCTACTATAAGTTCCTTCTCATTTAAACCAACAGGGTCCACATTAAAATAAACTAAACAAATAAACAAATTAATTTGCTTGTGGATTAGGAATTCAAGCCCCCAAAGGGCCCCTTTTCCCAAGCAGGCATCCTATCTTTAGAGGCGGTCAATAACTCCCTATATTTGCATTACGAGTTGAGATAAATCCGGTTTACTCACTCCATAGTCACCATTTGGCTGGGTTCAATCTATTTTACCACAAACAGGTTACCCCGACAGTCATTCCTCTTTGGAAGATATAAGACTATGATGCATACAAATTAACGGGCAGCCTTAGGTCTAGTTTGATTTGTTGCCCAAAGCAATCGATCACCCTAGTGGTCTTTTGTAGTGGAAGATGTGAGTCCCTGAGCTTTCTTCCCTTAAATTGATCATTGCAAACTAAAAGGCACTCCTTTGGTCAGATAGTTCTCCCATCGGCCAGGAAGCTACTCCCTTTGGTTCAAGAAATCTAGATAGGTGGGTGATATAAGCTCCTTCTCGGTGTGATCACAAACCAACGAATCCATTGAATAAATATAAAAATGAAATTAATCTTGACTATCTTTGAGTTGATTTAAGTACCCCGACATTCACTCAATAGCCGACCCAGGTCGGGTTTGATTTGTTGCCAAAGCAATCACCCTAGTGGTTCCTTGTTTTGGAAGATGTGAGTCCCGTGCTTTCTTCCCACACCATTGCACACCAAAAGCACCCCTTAGTTGGATAGTCCTATCTTGTGGTTAGTAGACTACTCCTTTGGTGAGTGAGTTAGGTCAGGTTCCATGGCTACCATGCGGTCCCCATAAATCAATGGGATCCATCATAATCAAATAAATCTAAAATGAAATTAATCTTGGCTATCTTTGAGTTGATCTAAGTTCCCTGGCATTCACTCAATAGTTACCTAGGTTGGGTTTCAATTGCCTTGCCAATAGATTACCCACATGGTCCCTACTTAGGAGGATGTAAGTCTATCTGCTTTCTTCCTAGTACAACTGCTGTAAATCGAAAGGCATCCCTTTGGTTGGCTAGTCCTACCATGTGTTTAGTAGGCTACCACTTTGGATTGGTAAATATGAGTTAGGTCTAGGCCTCTTTGACTACTACTCAGTGCGATCCATGACAAATCAACAGGGTCCATCTCAAAATCCAAAATTTAGAAATTTGAAACAAATTCAACAAACAAAATCTGAAATAAACAAAACAAAATAATCAATCAATCTAAATCAAATCTTTTTATTTCTCCTCAATGAGATGCAAATCTTTCTAGTCCTATCTAGAATTCTAATCCCTCATTGGATTTCACAACCCTCCCTTGTGGATGACTTGAACTTGCCTCTAGTGGAGAGTTCACTTTTCTATCCCCCCATGGAGTCAAACAAACACAAATTAAACAAACAACAAATTTAAACAAATTCAACCCTCTTCCCAGTGAAACTTACTTAAATAAATCAAATTTCTCTCCCGGTGAGACTCAAATCAAATCAAACCTTTCATCCCCTTGTGGATGACTTGAACCCTTCCAGTGGAAGGTTCACATATTCTATCCCTAGTGGATTTCTCCTTTTCTCTCTTATGTCTTTGACATAAGTAGAGTCACATTGCACTAAACTCTAGATTCCTTCTATACCTTGGGTTAGGGGTAGATTATTTCTGTTAGTGGTTGTGATCTTTCGGTGTTGTTGATCATTTTGGTCAACACCAATATGTGCAGTGTTCCTTGTATCACCAAACCTCTGGGCCTTTTGTTGATCTCATTTTTAGAATGAGCTCTCAACCCCTCCCTCTTAGACATAGGACTTCTCTTAGACACTAAGAGTTCCTTGTCTTAAGACACATCTAGTGATTAGGTGGACACTCAACTAGCCCTAGAGACTTAGAAGAGTTAGCCATAGGAATAGGTCATGCCTTAGGGGTGTTAAAAAAATTTCTTTACCCTATAGCTTGAACCACATTCCTCACTTCCTTCCTTCAAGTCAAACTCCAAATCAAATCAACATCAAACTTAAATCAATTCCAGCCAAATTGATTTTCTTCAAACACAAATCAATTCCATATGATTGAAATCCTTGATTGAAACCCATGATTGAAATTCCAAGTTTAAAATATTTCATAAGTTCTTTGATTTCCTCTTAAGAACTTAGCCCAAACCAAGTTCAAACCATCTCAAATTCATAAAATTTTCTCACAACCCATTTATATTCTCATTTATATTCACATATATAAATGAAATATAAATTCAAATCAATCAAACTAAATCCAAAATTCAAATCCAAAATTCCAAATCTTTCTTAAGTCCTTTAATCCTCTCTTAAGAATTTAGCCTAAATCATGTTCAAATCACTTCAAATCCTTGAAATTTTCTCATAACCCATTTATATTCTCATTTATATTCACATATATAAATGAAATATAAATTCAAACAAACCAAATCCAAAATCAAACACAAATTCATTCAAAATCTAACCTATGCCTTTCAAGTCAAAATCACGAACTTAGCCAAATCAATTTCAAATCAAGTTAAACTCTTGATTTTTCTTCATGATTCAATTAATCCTTCAATCATGAATCCAAATATAAATACAAACTTCAAACACTTAACCAAAACTCAATTCAAAATCAAGCTAAAATCCATCTCATGTTCACCCTTTGAACATGAAATTATCAAATGAATCAAAACCCATTTGACTTCAAACCACTTGCAAATGGATTTATATTTCAATCATAAGTCCATATGTGAGTTCAACCAAACTCAAATCAAGCTTTGACCAAGCCATTTGACCTACTTAGGAAGTGACCTAAAGTACCCTTATGAGCCAAATTCTAATCCTAACCAAATTGGATTGAACTAAGCCCACCTAAGCCTCTCATCATGATCAACAATCATCATGAGATAATCAATCACTCAAATTGGGTCAAACCAAGTCAAACCTAAGGGTTGACCAAGTCAACACTTAGCCAAAATGAAGCCCAACATAGCCAAAATCCACCATAGGCCAAATTGATTTAAACCAATGATCTAAGTTCATTCATGATCAATGTTCGAACTTGACCAAGTCAACATTTGAGCCTAACCTAGCCCAATTGGCCACTTGACCCAACTTGATCCAACTTGACCTAAAAAGCCAAAATGTATCAAAACTTGATCTAAGCCAAATTGATTGAAATCAATGGGTCAAGTTCATCCCAAAATGATTGTTGAACTTGACCAAAGCCTCAATTGGCCAACTAGACCTAACCTAGCCCAATTGACCTTGAACTTAACTTGACCTAAAGGGTCATATTGAGCCAAATTCAATCTTAACTAAAATTGATTGGAAACAAAGATACCAATCCATTTCATATGACCAACTAAACCTAAACCATGACCTAACCCAAATAGGTCAAATGGGTCAAATTGGTCAACTTGACCCATTTGACCTAAATGAACTCAATTGAACCAAATTCAAACCTAAACCAAATTGCATCAAACCAAAGCCACCAAAACATTTCAAATGGTCATATGAACTTGACCCAACCTTTGGTTTGACCTTTGACCAATTGGTCAACTTGACCCAAGTTTGACCCATTTTGACCTAAATGGGTCAACATGAGCCAAATCACATCAAATCAACTCCAAATTCAATGAAACTTGGCCAAACTATTTTTCATCATACCAAATATGCCAACTGAAATCAAGGTCAAATGACCATTTTACCCTAGGCCATATCCACTTTGAATTTGGTCAAATCCTCTCCATAACCACTTGCACCCTCTTAGTGGATCAAGTGAACACTAGGAGTGTGGTGCCAACCCAATGGGTTTGGGTCAGCCAACCAAGCCCAATGGCCAAGACCACATGCCTTGAAATGGAGCACATGGAATCCTCCTTCCACTCAATTCAAGCACATGGCCACCTCACCCACTTCTTCCTGGCCAAAATCAATTCAAGGACATCCTAAATGGCTAACAAACCCATGGCATAAGTTCAATTGGATCAAAATGGCAAGGAGGCTTGTTATCGATTCCTTGGGGAGATATACTCCCCTAATTCAACTCAATCTTCACTCTTGCTAATTGATTGAAGTAAAGGAACTCGAGCAAGCCCTAGCTACTCTTCCCAAGAGAGGTTCAACTTCCCATTTCTTGATTTCTCAAGTTGAAAATAGGGGAAGAAAACTAAAATCCAATCTCACTCCACACTTAAAACAAGCCCAATTCCCTTTGCAAGCTCCCTCAGGGAGCCCAATAAAACTTGTCCAAGCTCTTTCCCAAGCTCCAAAAGTAATAGGGGTGCTAGTTCGATCAAATCTGCAAGGAGTTCAAGGTGGAGTTGGCCTCTAAAAGCAACCACCCAATCTCAAGACCTTAAACTCTCAGCAAAGCTTCATCTCCACTAGACGAAGCTTCTCCAAGGGAATCGAGTGCCGGTGATCACCTCCGGTGAGGTAAACCATTTTTTCCAAGCTTAATCTAGCCATAGTGTGGAGCTTTGTGAAAGAAATTTTTATTGCATGATAAACTAGTTGTTGGATATGATCTCCATTGTATGATGAAGGTGTGGGCTAAATTTGCTCAGCTCAATCAAGCTCGAGATCTTGCCTAGAACATGGACGGTCTCCATTGCTCACAAGGAATTAGAGGGATGAATCTCTGACCATCCATATGCGCATTTTGGATGGACAGCAGATTAAAACATGTAGCATCCCATGTTTCACCCTTTAGAACCACAGCTTTAATCTTAGCCATCCTATCCTTGATCGAACCACTGAAGAGAAAGCTTGTAGCACCGCCGCTGATGCGGTGCTATGATGTGACAAGTTAAAGACCCAATCTTGTCATGCCATGTGGAAAGCGCATGCTGCGTCAGTGGCCCACGTGGTGCCGACGGGATTAAACATATAATTAGGCTTTTTTTAATTATTATTTAATCACCAAACCTTCCTAAATTCATATCTAAAAAAATCAAAAAATATGAGAAAATTGCATTGGAAAGATAATTGAACATAGAATATTCTAAAATTGATTTTAATTAATTTTGAATAGTTCTTTTCTTAAATTTGGGTTTTATTAGGAATGTTATTTTGCTAATTACCCTCTAATTACTCCACTAATTAATCCCAAACTTCTTGTGTATGATTAGTGGGATGACTCCTACCTCCCCTAATTTTCTTGGGATTTATTGGTTGCTTAATTAGGGGAATTGCTAGCTCATTCCTTAATCACTCCCTTAATGTAATTAGATTAAGGGTATAATTAGTGGTTTAACCTCTATTGAGTCAATTAAGATTTGATTAAGTGAATATGAGGTTTAAGGAGTAATTTTGAGATACTTTCCTCAAGATATTTCCTAAACCCCCTTTTCTTCCTTAATCCATCTTTAATTAAGGGTAATTCACTAATTACCCCCTTAATTAATTTCATAAAATTCTAAAACTTTCCAGAACTTAATTAATCTTTCTTGGGTAGATGCTTAGGTATCTAAGAGTCTAAGTACAATTAAATCAAAATTCAACTCACATGTGTGAGGGGTTATGAAAGTACTTAAGTTAAACCCCTTAGTTTAATTAATCATTAATCATGAGCCAAATGCATTACCCTTTTCTTACTAGGTGCATTGATTTAAATTCCTTGTGTGGTTTTATGTCATCTCATTGGCTCATAATTATTTGATTAACTATGCTAAGGTGGTATAGGTAAGGGGTAATTAACACACTTAATTCATACCTTAACCTAATCAAAAATATAAAATAGATCTAATCATCTAAAAATTGAATTTGAATATCATACACATGTGGGAATGGGTTAGGAACAGAAAATTACCTCACATTTTTCAAATTAAATCAAACTCAAAACAAAATCAAACCTTCTTTAGAAATAACTTGATTTGCTTTAAGCTCTCTTATTTCATAGGATTGTCATTAGGAATTAATTACGGTGGATGAATTTACATTGAATTGATTTCTTTCCTATGCTAAAATGTCAAATTCATGCTTTTCAAAAAAATATGAAAATTCAATTACCAAATTAAAAGTGTGTTCCAATTTTATTTATAAGTTTCTGTGAATATAAAAATGTGTCTTATTTTTGCTTCCTTTCTTTCCTCTTAGCATGGATTTGAATAAGATTTACAAAGTGTATAGTTCTTTTAAAAGAACATAGCACTTGCTCAAATCTACTCTTATCCCCTTCCATGATATAACCTAATAAGGATCTTCATATTCACACACAAATTGCATAAACAAATCAAACAATCAAGTAGAACTTTTTTGCATTCTATTTTTCCATTCATTTCTTTTGTACATATGCTTGTATTTAAGGAAAGTGGTATTTAGTCGCGGTAACCACAGGGTTCGCAGGCTTTTAAGTAGCTAAGTGGGTCTTGTACCTTACACATGTGTTAACAAGCATATTCTCACTTATGCCTTTCATACATTCATGTGTGCCTGTGAAAATTGGATAAGAAACTCCCCTTTTCTACTTAATGAAAATCATGCATCATTAGCATTCAAATTTTCTTAAGTAACTTATTTAGCATTCATCATAAAGTATGTTAAACATTCCCATTTTATGTGTATAGATATGCTTAAGATTCATCCATGTACAGGTTATACATGTTGGGAAAGAAATCAAGTGATGTGTGTTTTGTGATATTAATTCACTTTACTTAATCTTAAAATACCTTTCTTTTGAATAGGCTTGTTTAGAGTTGATCTAAACTTAGGACTAATTAAAACACATAATAAATATTCACTAAACAAAACTAAAATATGAATCTACTTTAGAAATTACTTAAGGTAGGGAAGGAAAGAGTAGTTTTTTCTTCTCTTTCCCTCTCTTTACAACCTAGTAATTAATTGTAGGATTCAATTGAACCTAATCAAAACAAAAATAAAATCAACCCAAGACAACTAAACAACTTAAATGAAACCCCCCTCTAAGTTGAACACTCTTCACACTTAAAAAACTCTAACTTAAAGCCATAGCTAAGCATACCACACAAACCTTAAAAGCACACATTAGGCTAAGTCACCACTTCTAGCTTTAGATTAGGGTGGTGCATGGTTTGATGTTTGCTTTTGTTGTTTGATGTTTTATTTTAGTCTGGATGTTAGGGTGTATGTGTGTAGACTGAATGGTAGGGCGATCTTAGTCTAACCATTGTCTTCTACAGGGGATTGTGCTCAAGGGGCGCTGTAATAAATAAAAAATATAAATATTTTTGCTGTGCAGATGCTTATATCCCTAAGCATAATCCAATAGGCCAGGTGGACTTAGTCAATCATTTGTGGGGTGTTAAGTTTAAGTCCAATATAAATGCTTGTGATTTGTATGGTTTGTTTTATCTAATATGTGTTTTGCAGGTGTTAGTTAGATTTCCATTTTTCCAGTTTCATGTAATTTTTGGCAATTAGGATTTTGGAATGATTGTTATGGGGATTAGGATGAGCATTGGTCATAAGATCTCATCTTATGTACCATGTGAAGCCTTTGGAGCATCCACATTCCAACCATCCAAAAGAAGGAACCGAAGAAGAAAGAAGAAAAGAAGAATGAAGAAATGAAGCTTGAAGGGCCCCATAACATGAATTTCCTTACTTGATTGTAAATTAATTCATTTGTAATCTAGGTTGTATAAGGGTAGAGCTCGGCTACCCAATTTGTTTTCGGGTTTGTGTGATGGTGCCTGACCATAAATGGCCTCTTATTCTTTTATGTTAGCTTTATAAATTGATTGATGATTTGTTTAACTTGTGCATTAAGATGGAATCCTTTTCCTAGTTTCTTTCTTGCTTGATGTATGGTCTGGATGACGATTAGGTTCTCAGAGGAAAATAAATCTTTTACCAAATTAATCAACTCAAAAGTAAAATAAATAACTCATAACCTCACTTAAAGCCTAAGTTAAAAATCAAGATAAAAGAATTAGCAACCCCTTAGCTGGATGAGCATTTCTTTTATAATATCATGCATAAAAGCATCTTATTTTACTCTTGATTGGATGGCTTCCACCTTTGTCAGAGAAACTTGGCTTGACCTTTGAGAGCCATGGTAGAACCACACCTCCTCCCTTCTCACTGATTTTGGCCAATAATCTTACTTCTTATGTGTTAGGCATATGAATCCTATAAGCTTGAGTCAAAATGAGCATCTAAAAGTGAAAATAATATGTAATATGTTTGCATTAGATCTAGGTCATTGTTCATGCCCTTACATGATCTAGTCTCTTAGGGAGTGAGTTTAAGGATTTAGTATCTTTCTAAATAAATAATAGCCTAGCTATCTTGCATAGAACATATGACTTGTCTACATGAATTTAAAATCATAGGAGGAGTTAGTTGGCGGCCACCCTTAGGCAGTTTTAAGTCCAAGCAGTAGAGTGGTTTACTCTCTCTTATGGAGGTAAACCATATACCCAATATTGCCTTAGATTTAGGTTGTATTTTTGTCACTCGCCAAAGTTTCATAGATTTAGGTTTTGAGGTTGCTTCTCCCTTTTGTGGGCCATAAGTATAAATCTTCACCTCCTAGGAATTTCCATAATCTTGTGTTGTGGAATCATAAGCCCTAAATTTCTAATGAAAAATTCAACTCAAATAAATTTAAATTTTTTAAAATGTAAAGCCCAACCATAGGATAGTTTGAGATGCTCAGGTTTCCTATCATCATGAGCATCTCTACTTATCTTCATTTGGCTTTGATAATAACTCCCTCTCTTTGATCATCCCATTTGATCTTCCAAAATAAACTAATCGATTGATAGTCCTACCTATTGCAATCTTTAGAGACAATGATCATTTACCTTAATCGAGTATTCTAAGGAATCCCCTTCATTAGGATGTAATTAACTATGGGGGCTTTCCCTTATAGGGAACTTAATGAACCTAGTTTAAAATAAACCCTGCTTTACTTTTCTTTATAAAGTAGGGGAAGAAACTCTGGTACACATGCAGACCCATTGTCCTTAGGAGTCCTTATTCAGGTGATTAGGTCCATTGTAGGGTAGTGACTTCTATCTTTTGAGATAGTACACTTCTCCTCAATGTCATACCCGATCACCTTAATAAGAACATCTGCGGATCTACGTGGTGTCCAAATGCATAAAAAGAAAGTATATTTCTATCTTCATTTTATCCTGTATAGAGTGAAGATGGAAGTATACATTTCTTTTAGAGAAATTGAAAATTTTTCACCATAGTACCTTAGCTATCTTGCAATTCATAAGACTAAACTATATGATTTTAAAATCATAGGAGGAGTTAGGCGGCACCACTGGTTATAAGTCCAGTCGAGACAATTTATTCTCTCTTGTGGAGGTAAACAAACCACACCTATATAGATTTAGGTCATGCTAAAGCTCCCTAGATTTAGGATCTAAGTTAGCTATTTCCTTCAAGCTATGAGCATAAATCCTCACCTCTTAAGCATTCCCACAACCTTGTGTTGGTTGATTATAAGCCCTAGTAATCTAATTAAATTTCAACTCAAAATATATAAATATCCTCAATTCAAAATTATAAAGCCTAACCATATGATAGATTGGAATGCTCACTAGGCTTCCTAGTATCATGAGCATTTCCTACTTATTTCATTTGGATTCCAAAAATAAGTCTTCTCCTTGAGCTTTCTTAATTGATTTTCTAAATACAACTAATATTTTGATAGTCTAACCTTGAAATCTTTGGAGATGATAATTGTTACTTTAATTGAGTATTCTTAGAAAATTTTATTTCCTAAGATGTAATTAACTATGGAGGCTTGCCTCATTGGAACTTAAGAACCTTGTTTAATATAAACCCTACTTTATTCATCCATATAAAGTAGAAAAAAATCTCTCATACATTTGAAGACCTATCATGCCTTAGGAGTTCTTATTATGTGATTAGGTCCATTGTAGGGTGATGCCTCTATCTTTCAATATAGTATATCATACCTCAATATTGTAGTCAATCACCTCAAAAGTACCCCCTGATCCACAGGTGTCCCCCCCCCATACATCCAAAAATAAAACACCACAAAGCCCTCACACCTTATTTATTGAATCCTCTCAACATCATCCTTTCTTTTTGGAGTTTGGAGATGTCGATCCTCAAGGAGGCAAGGGTTCTTAGACTCATAATGTTGATTGATACACTTGGGTCAACCAAAACTTTGGATAGCATGTATCTGCCAACATCCACTATAATGTAAAGAGGCGGTTGTGCTCAGTCGTCCCTAAGAGTAAGTCTTCATTGCTGAATGTAACTCCTAAGATATCCTTCGAGTGGCATGCCTCCTCTTTAGTCTTGGTTAGGTGAGCTATGCATATCTCTAGATCAATTAAGGCCTTGATTAGAGATTTCCTCATCTCTTTGTATAAGACAAGGGGAATCGTATATATATGCATAACTTAGCTGAAAACTTTCTAAGGTGAGCTGGGACATTGTAATCATCCTTGGTCCTCCAGAAGCATATCCATGGGTGGAGCATCCTATGGAGGGGCTATCTACATACTAGAACTAATGACTTGCTTACCCTTATCCTGAGGTGCTACCCTAGGAGGTGGAACTTTGCCACTGCGTAGGTGGACTTCAGCGACTTCTTGGAATGACAAGCTTGTGGAAAGTTTTACCTTCCCATTTGACATATGTACAACTTCTCCTATGGGATCCTCAGAGTCAGTTGACTACAAGTCAATCTCAAGAGTAAACATGATTGATTCATAGAAGGATAGTTTGACTCTGAATAAAAAAAAGGATCGAAATTACTATATCTATTATTTTTATTTAGACTTGGAGAGCTTTTCATAGAAATAAAATCAAGAGCATTAAAAGTGGACAATATATAACTAGAATTAGCTTTCTTCATTAAATTTCTTTTTGGGTAGAGGTACATGACATAAATCAAGTAAAGTAAGCAGAGTAAGGGATTTAGTGCCCTTTTTCATAGATACAATGCTCCTGCAGAAGAGGAGCTAGAAGAAGAGGTGGTAGCTGCAACAGTGGATGGAGTATTGGACTCGGACGGTGGCTACACTTCTGGACTATCTCGGGCAAGTATGGTAAGCTGCTGCTGGGCTATCACCCTCCAGTTGTCCTTTGCAACTAGCAAACCTTCCTTGGTATTAGAGGTTTGAGCTACTTTAGGAACTTGCAAGGAAAGCTTCTTGATCTTTGAAATGATCTTCTTAGAGGTTCGGTATAGGGAGATATCATAACCCTCTTTGGTCTTAAGAGGATCGCAAGTATCCCAAAGGATTACTCTAATAGAACTGAAAGGTTGTTCTAATAAGTATTCCTTAGAGATAACTATGGATCTCAACTTGTAGCTGCGCTCAAGCTAGTCCTTAAAACTAATACAGTCCTCTAAGACATGGCCTAATATGTGGTGGTAAGGGAAATAGCTTGGATCATCGCTCTTACCCACTTCCTCCGGCCTCTTAGGCTCTAGTAACTGAAAGTCAAGTTTCTTTAAGGGATTCTTAAAGAGTTTTCTAACTACCTCTCTCTTGAATGAATAAGGCTTGTTCAATATATCAGCAAGAGTAGGTGGAAAGTAGCTACTCGGGGATGGATATGAATACCGTTGTTGGGTGGCTGCTTAGTGGTGGAAATGATTGTTGTATCGGTTGTGGTGGCCAGTATGATGGCAGCTGTGGTGGCCAATATGATGGCCGATATGGTGGAAGAGGAGGTGGAAAAGGAGGCTGCTGAGCTCATAGAGTCTCATAGTGAACTCTAGCTGGCTGCTTCCCTCTATCCACTGACACAACTATCCCCGACTTCTTCTCAAACACCTTCTGCGGCTTGGGTCTAGATGATTGGTCGTGAAAGGGCAACTGTTTGGCATCCTATTGTAAGCTAGCCGCTTTGTTGATTAATTTCTCGAATGTTTTGATGGTAAAGCCCTTAAGCTTGAAGGTGATCGGGCCATGGATATTCTTGAGAAAAATCTCAATGGCATGTTGTTCGGACAACCATGGTTCGCTTTTCATGCTCAGGTTGTGCCACCTGAGAATGTAATCAATAAGGGACTCGTTGAGTTTCTATTTCTCTACAATAAGGTTGCCTACAATCACCCTCTGCGCTGAGCTCCAGCAAACCTCTTGATGAAGAGGTGCTCCAACTCTGCTTCATTGAGCTTTGGGCATTTCGATGGCAATCAAATGCAACACTGACGCTAGAAAGAAAGAGGAGTGCATTGCGACCGATATTGCCAGTGTAATGTGTATATTATTTGGGTTCCCTACCATCATCAAAGATCTTTAAGGATGGTGGCACAAAATCTAAATAAAATAAAAACTAAATAAAAAAAAACCTAAAAAATAAACCTAAAATAAAAATAAATAAAAAAATAAACATAAACCTAAACTAAAAACCTAAACCTAAAATAAACAAAATAAATAAACATAAACCTAAACTAAAATAAAATAAACTAAAATAAATAAAACCTAAACCTAAACTTAAACCCTAAACAAAATAAAATAAGAAAACTAAAATTAACCTAAACCTAAACTAAAATAAAACTTAAAATTAACTATAAAATAAAACCTAAAACCTAAAAAAATAAAATAAAATTTTAAAATAAAATAAAATAAAATCTAAACTAAAATAAAATAAAACTAAATAAATAAACATACCTAAACCTAAAATAAACTAAGATAAAACCTAAAATTAAATAAACTAAATAAAAAATAAATCTAAAAAAATAAAATTCTAACTCTGGGTTTGCTTTACTTTTTTTTTAAACCTAAATCCTAAACCCTAAACCTACCCTACAATAACTAACCCTGACCCTAAACCTATGGTGAGCCCTAAACTAAACCCTAAACCACCTGACCTAAAATACTAAAACCCCTATCTGAGCTACCACAACTCACAGGCTGAGCCCTACCACTAAAACACTCACTTAAATCTACCCACCTAAATCTAAGCTGGCCCAGATCCCCAGGCCCCTAGGCCCTAACCCACCCACCTTGGGCCTAAAGCCTACCACCCACTGAGCCTGGCCTAAAGGCTAAACATAAAATAAAATAAAAACCTAAATAAAATAATAAAATAAAATAAAATGAAACTAAAACCTAAACCTAAACTAATTAAATAAAATAAACTAATAAAATAATAAATATACAAACCTAAACTAAACTAAAATAAAATAAATTATTAAAAATAAAATAAAATAAACTAAAAAAAAAATAAAATAAACCTAAAATAAAATAAAATAAAATAAAAAATAAAATAAAATAAATGCTTTAAAATAAAACCTAAAATAAATAAAATAAATAAACTAAACCTAAATTAAAAAAACCTAAACCTAAAATAAATAAAATAAATAAAATATAAAATAAACCTAAACCTAAACTAAAATAAAATAAACTAACTAAAATAAACCTAAAACCTAATCCTAAATAAACTAAATAAACCTAAACCTAAACTAAATAAAATAATTAACTAAAATAAACCTAAACCTAAACATAACCTAAAATAAACTTAAATAAAACCTAAAAACCTAAACTAAATAAAAAACCTAAATCTAAACCTAAAATAAAAAAAATCTAAACCTAAAAAAAATAAAATAAAAATAAAACTCAACTAAAATAAACAAACCTAAATAAACTAATAAAAAAACCAAACTAAAATAAATACTAAACTAAATAAAATAAAATAAACTAAATAAAAATAAAATAAATAAACTAAAAAATAAACTAAATAATAAAACCTATGGGTTTACTTAATTTTAAAAAACCATAAACCCTAAACCCTTAAACACAACCCCTAAAACCCCAACCACAAAAACCCTAACCCTAAAAGCATAAACCCTAAAACCCTAAACCTAAACCTAAACCAAATCCTAAACCCTAAACTAAACTTTTAAACCTAAACCCTAAAATCTAAACCCTAAACCCTAAACCTAAACCTAAACAAAAAGTAACTAAATAAATTAAAAACTAAACATAAACCCTAAAACCTTATAAACTTAAACCTAAATCTAAACCATAAGAATGGGCAAAAGCTTGATGGTAGGAACATCACCGTCAACCAGGCTCAATCTAGATCTAGTGGTAGAGGCAAAGATAGAGGTGGCGGTTATCATAGTGGTGGTGGGGGATCTGGAGATGCTGGTGGATATGGAGGGGGTGAGAGTAGGAGGATGGAGCGAGAGGAATGAGAGAGGTTATAGTCGTGGTGGTGGCGGAGTGAGTGATTGGGGATATGATGGTGGATCTTGCTACTCAAGAGGTCGGGGTGGTTCTGATGGGAATTGGAGAAACTAAAGAATGACCATCTGATCTACTGCTTATGGAACTATCTTTACAGCAGAGATGATTCTAGATATCTAAGGTTTTTTATTTGCTCAATGCGTGGTCATTTTTTATCTATGTTGTTGCTTATGTCTTAGAAAATTTGTGTGTTACTTGGTTAATGAAATTGAAAAGAAGAAATTTTTGAATTTGTTGTTTTCATTAAAAAAAACCAAAACCCTAAACCCTAATAACCTAAACCCTAAACATAAAACCAAAACCTAAACCCTAAACCTTTAAAACCTTAAACCTTCTAAACCCTAAAACTCCCATAAATCCTAAGCCCTAAAACCTAAACCTAAACCATAAAAAAAACCTTACATTCTAAACCAAACCCACTAAGCCCTAAAATGCTAAAACCTAAACTAAAATAAATAAACCTAAAATAAAATAAACTAAATAAATAAAATAAAATAAACTTAATCAAAATAAAAAAATAAAATAAACTAAAATAAATAGAATAAACTATTAACTAAGCCACTTGACTTTGTAAAATAAATAATAATAAAAAAACTCTGACCTTAAAAAAAAGACCCTAACTTATAACTGAGCCTAGAGCCCTAAACTTTAATCCACTAAACCCTAACCTAAACTAAAGTAAAATGAAACACAAAAGAAAAATAAATTTAAAACTGGCCTAAATAAAAAATTAAAATAAAATTAAAACTAAAAACTTAAACCTAAAATAAAATAAAAAAAAAAATAAAATCTAAACTAAAAATAAATAAATAAATACCTAAACAAAACTAAAAAAAAATAAAATAAACTTAAAAATTAAAAAACCTAAATATAATAAAAATAAACGAAAAATATAAATATAATGAACCTAAAGTAAAATAAAATAAAAACTAAATAAAAACATAAACTTAAAATATGAACTTAAAAATAAAACTTAAAAATAAACCTAAACCTTAAACTAAAAAAAACCTAAACCTAAAATAAATAAAATAAAATAAACCTAAACCTACACTAAAATAAACTATACTAAAATAAATAAAACCTAAACCTACACCTAAAATAAAATAAACCTAAACCCTAAACTAAATAAAATAAAATAAACTAAAAAAAATCCTAAACCTAAACTAAAAAATAAAACCTAAAAATAAATGTAAAATAAAAACCTAAAACTCAACCAAAATTAAAATAAAAACCTAAACCTAAACCTAAAATAAAAATAAAATCTAAACCTAAAATAAAATAAAATAAAACTAAACTAAAAAAATAAACATAAAATAAACCTAAACCTAAAAAATAAATTAATAAAACCTTAAATAAATAAACCTAAAATAAATAAAATAAACTAAATTAAAATAAAAAATAATCCTAAATAAAAATATAAAATAACATAAACTTAAATAAATAATAAATAAACTAAATAAGCTAAAAAAAACCTAAACTTACCAGTTTTCCTAATTTTAAATAAAAATCCTAAAACTTAAATGCTAAACACTAAAATCCACAAATAAAACTAAAACCCTAAAATAAACAAAACCAACTTTCAACCTCCTACCTAAACTAAAAACTAAACCCTAAATCTTAAACTGACCATAAACTTGAAATACTAAAAACCAAAGGCCACTAGCTTAAAAACCAAAATAAACCATAAACCCTGAGCCTAACCTAAACCCTGCTGAATCCTAAACCCAAAATCTAAACTGAGCCACTGAGCTAACTAAATCTTAGGCCAAAAATAAAACCAACTAGGACCCCTAAATCCCAAAACTAAATTGACTGAGCCACAAAAGCTAAAACCTAAGATAAATAAAACAAACTAAATATAAATAAAAATAAACCTAAATGAAAATAAAAAATAAAATAAACTAAAATAAAATATTAAAAAATAAACCTAAACCTACCATGACTAAACTTTAAAAAAAAAAAATAAAAAAACCCTAATCCAAACCCCAAATCTACCCTACCCTAAACCCTAAAAATCTACTGACCCCAAACCCTAAAAAAAACCATGATGCCTAAAACCAAAACTTAAAACCTAATCTTAAACTAAATGAAACCTAAAAAATAAATAAATAAAAAAACCTAAACTTAAATAAAATTAAAAAATAAAATAAAATAAAACCTAAACTAAACTAAAGCAAACCTAAACTAAAAAAAAAAATAAAATAAATAAAAATAAAACTAAACTAAAATAAATAAAATAAAAACCTAAACTAAACTTAAAGAATAAAACAAACTTAAAAATAAAAAACTTAAATAAAATAAAAATTAAATAAAAAATAAAAATAAAATAACCCTAAGATACAATAAAATAAAAACTAAATGAAAACATAAACCTAAATTATAAACCTAAAATAAAACCTAAAAATAAATAAATAAAAAAACCTAAACCTTAAACTTTAAACAAAAACAAAAACTAAAATAAATAAAACCTAAACCTAAACCTAAACCCTAAACCAAATAATATAAAATAAACTAAAAAAAACCCTAAACGTAAAAAAAAAATAAAATCTAATAAAAACTTAAAATAAAAACCTAAAACCTAAACTTTAAAAATAAAATAAAAATAAAATCAAACTAAAAATAAACATAATTACACCCACTAAAAGTAAACTAAACAAAAACCTAAACTTAAATAATAAACCTAAAACTAAATAAAATAAAAATAAACCTAAATAAAAGTAAAAAATATATACTAAAATAAATAAAATAAACTAAATAAATGAAAAACCTAAACTATCTTACCTAATTAAAATCCTAAACCTACCCAAACCCTATCCTAATCCTGACCCAAACCCTGGACCTGACCCAACCCAAACCTGACCCAAACCACTGAGCCCTACCCCATTGTAACAAAACTAAAATGTGACTTCTAAATCTAAAACTAAAATAAATTAAAACCTAAAGCTAAATAAAATTAAAATAAAATAAACCTAAGCTAAACCACCTAAACCTAACTTAAACCTAAAATAAAAGATAAAATAAAACTAAACTAAAAATAAATAAATAAAGACCTAAACTAAACTAAAAAAAATAAAATAAACCTAAAAAAAACAAAAATAAAATAAAAACTAAATGAAAATAAAAATATAATAAACCTAAAATATAAACTTAAAAATAATAAATAAAAATAAAGAAAAAATTAAACCTAAACTTTAAACTAAAATAAAAAAACCTAAACCTAAAATAAACAAAATAAAATAAACCTAAACCTAAACTAAAATAAAAAAATCCTAAACCTAAAATAAACTAAACCTAAACCCTAAACTAAAATAAAATAAATAAATAAAATAAACCTAAAGCTAAAAATAAAATCTAAAAATAAACCTAAAATAAAAACCTAAAACCTAAACTTAAAAAAGTAAAATAAAAACCTAAACCTAAACCTAAAAATAAAAAGTAAAACCTAAACCTAAAAAATAAAATAAAAATAAAACTAAACTAAAAAATATTCATAAACATAAACCTAAACCTAAAAAATAAACTAAAATAAAAAACCTAAACTAAAATAAATAAACCTAAAATAAATAAAATAAACTAAATAAAACTAAAAAAAATAAACATAAATTAAAATAAAAATAAACCTAAATAAAAATAAAAAAAATATAAACTAAATAAATAAAAAATTAAATAAATAATAAAATGCTAAATGGGTTTACTAATTTAAAACCTACCTTAAATACCATGACCTAAATCCTAATCTCACTTAAACCATAAATGCTAAAAACTGAGCTAGTGGGCCCTGACCCTAGGCCTGACCCTGACCATAAACCCAGAATGGCCTACCAAGACCACTAAATCCTAAATACTGAACCCACCCCAGGCCCTTCACTGATCTAAATCCTGGGCCCTATTCTACCCTACTGACCTGAGCCATAACCCTGGGCCTAAACCTAGCCATGAAAAACCTAGGCCACTGAGCCACTTAAACCACTACTACCTAAAACCACTAACCCACTCCCTAGGCCCAAACTGACCCTCCACTAGCCCTGACCATAACTACCATAAAACCACAAACCTAACCAAACCCAAAATCCAAAAACTAAACCTAAAATCTAAACTTAAAGTAAATAAAACCTAAAAAAAAGCATAAACCTAAATAAAATAAAAAATAAAATAAAATAAAACCCTAAACTAAAACCTAAACCTAAACTTAAAAATAAAATAAAATAATAAAATAAAAATAAACTAAAATAAAAAAAAAAAATAAAAAACTAATAAAATAAAATAAAGAGATGAATGAAAATCTAAATAAAATGAAAAATAAACATAAAATAAAAAAAAATAAACCTAAAATAAACCTAAAATAAAACTAAATAAAATAAACCTAAATAAACCTAAAAAAATAAATAAAAAAACAAACCTAAACTATAAAAGAAAAAAGTAAACCTAAAATAAAATAAAATAAACAAAATAAAATAAACTTAAACCTAAAACTAAAATAAACTAAACTAAAATAAATAAACTTAAACCTAAACCTAAAAACTAAACCTAAACCCTGACTAAATAAAATAAAATAAACTAAAATAAACCTAAACTAAAATAAAACTTAAAAAATTCTAAACTAAACCCTAAACCACTCTAAAAAGCCAAAACTAAACCTAATCTAAATAAAACCTAAAATAAAATAAATAAAAACTACTAAACAAAAATAAATGAAACTATGAAGATAAAATAAAATAAATAATAAAATAATAAAGAAATAAAATAAATCTAAAAAATATGAATAAAACCTAAAGATAAACTTAAGACCCTACCCACCTACCATTAAAGATCCTGGACTGAGCCTAAACCCAGGCCCTGGACCCAAACTAAGGCAGGCCACAGGCACAACTGAGCTAACCAGCCCACTGACCTAGATCCAACCACTCCCAGGCCTCCACTGACCTAAACCCTGATCCAAATCTAAACTGAGTTAAAACTAACTGACAGGCCTAAACAGGCCCTGGGCACTAAGGCATAAACTGAGCTGGGCTCTAAATAACCATGGCTAAAGCCACACTAAAACTAATGACCCTGGACCACTGAAAACTGACCTACCACAACCCCCAAACTTAAAGCTGAGCCTGGACTAGGCCAAACTGGCCACTAAACCCTAGGCCAAGATCATAAAACAAAAGCTGAGAAACCTAAAACCTAAAACCTAAAAAAAAAACTAAAGATAAACCAAAAATAAAATATAAAAAATAAAATAAATAAAAACCTAAACTAAACTAAACTTAAACCTAAATAAAATAACATAAACCTAAATAAACTTAAAAAAATAAAATAAACCTGATAAAAACCTAAAATAAATAAAAGCTAATGTAAAATAAAGCTAAAATGTAAAATAAAAAATAAAATAAACCTAATAAAATAAAATAAAACTAAATAAAACCTAAACCTAAAATACATCTAAAATAAACTTAAAAATAAAATAAAGCCCAAACCCTAAACTAAAAATAAAAACTAAACCTAAAATAAAAATTAAATAAAAAAATAAAATAAACTAAACTAAAATAAATCAAACCTAAACCTAAATCTAAAATAAACTAAACCTAAACCTAAACTAAATAAAATAAAATAAACTAAAAATAAATCTAAACCTAAACTAAAAAATAAAACTTAAAAATAAACCTAAAATAAAAACCTAAAACTAAACCTAAACCTTAAACCCTAAAAATCTTAAAACCTAAACCTAAACTATATAAAACCTAAAAATAAAATAAATAAAAAACCTAAACAAAAAAAAATAAATTAAAAAATAAAATAAAATCAAAACATAAACTAATACCTAAACCTAAACTTAAACCTAAAAAGAAAATAAAATAAAATTAAAGCTAAAATAAAATAAAATAAATAAAATCTAAACTAAACTAAAAAAAACCTAAATAAAATAAAAACTAAGCCTAAAATAAAAATAAAATAAACCTAAAATAAAATAAACCTAAAATAAAATAAATTAAAAAAAGTAAATAAAAACCTAAACCTAAACAATAAACCTAAAAATATATTAAAAATAAAACCTAAACCCTAAACTAAAAAAAAAAATTCTAAACCAAATAAAAAATAAAATAAACCTAAACCTAAACTAAATAAAATAAATAAATAAACTAAACCTATAATAAAAATAATACATAAAATTAAACCTAAAATAAAAACTTAAAACCAAAACCTAAAAAAGGAAAATAGAAATCTAAACATAAACCTAAAAATAAGAAAAATAAAACCTAAACCTAAAAAGTAAAATAAAAATAAAACTAAACTAAAAAAATAAACCTAAACTTTAAAAATAAGCTAAAATAAATAAACTAAACTAAGTAAAAATATCAATAAACTTAAATAAAAATAACAAATAAAAAACTAAAATTAATAAAAAATAAACTAAATAAACTAAATAAACCTAAACCTACAAGATTACTTAATTTAAAAAAAATGAAAAAAAAGTAAAAATAAAAAATAAAAGATAAAAAAAACCTAAACCCTAAGCCTACAACCCTATACCCTAAACCCAGAACCCTCCTCCCCTAAGCGCTCTCTTGTTGTCTGGTGATTTTTGAATCCCTATTGGTGGTGCACCCTTGACTTGGGATTTCTGTGCCTTTGGCTTCAATTTTGATTGATTTCAAAGGCTTGAATGGCATCTAGTAGTTTGCATGATGTTTTACCATTCATGGCTGTAATGAGTTCTAGTCCTTGGGTTCCACCTAAAAATATGGATGTATTGGCTAGGGCATCTGAAATTTTGGGGATTGGTAGCCCTAATGCTGCATCTTCTATTAAATCTTTTAAGGAAGTGCTCCCTAGTAAGATTTCTCCTTTTGTTGAGTCGGTTAATCTCATTTCAACATCTTTTTGAGGTTTGTCGGCTGTAATGTGCTCTGATGTGGATGTTGAAAAGTTGGCAAACCCTTTGAATTTTCTCTTATTAGTAAATTTTCTTTACATCATCTGACTTTGGATAAGATTCACTATTTTTTCCATAATCTCAAGCTTATGGGTGCCTTCTCGATTAGTATTATTGACCCTTAGCATATCATGATTTAACTTTCTAATGATCTAGATTATCCATGTGTTTTTTACATCATTCTTATTTCATCCTTAATTTCCAAATGTGTTTGCTGAAGTAGTCACCCCTTTTTGACATTAAGGAGGAATCTCTTATTGTTCCTGTGTGGTTATTTCTTCCTAATATGCACATTCATTTTGTTACCCATCATGTGCTTTTTGCTATTGGGGTTTTATTTGGTTAGCCTTTGCAACTCAACCAAGCAATTGCTGAGTGATCTAGCCCTTCTATGGCTCGGATCCTCATTGAATTAAACATAACTGAAAAATAACCTAAAGAAGTTTGGATTGGCTCTGAAAAATATGGGTATTTGCAAAAGGTTGAATTGGAGAACCTTCTGATTTTTTGTTCCCACCATAAAATACATGGTCATGATAATTTGGAATGTTTTATTCTCCATCCCCACTTAAAAAAATGAATTCCTCCTAAGGAAAATGTTGTCTCTACCCATAAGTTGATTCCTACTTATGTTCAAAAATCAACCTCAGATTCTAAGGATGGTATGAAAGCTATTATTGATGTTGATTCCTTGGATATCAAGGTTAATCCCGTTGAACATGTTTCAGCTTCTAATGTTGGTAGGGATTCGGCCGATATTTAAAATGGGAAGGATGATTTACCTCTTATTCCTTCTTTGAATTTGAATAATTCTAATGCAGAGAATAATAAATCTTCTATGTTATTAGAAGATAATTCTATTTCCTTTAATTATATTCTTGCATCTATGCTAGCTTTGATCTATGAAAATGAAGCTTTTAATGAGGATTTAAATGATGTCGAAAACATTTTGATCAATTTTACTACTTGTGCTTTAATTGGTTCTAAATCATCACCATCTCTCATTTCTAATCTTGATATTCATGTTAATCCTACTTTTCAACTAAATATGGATTTGGAAGAAGGTGAACTCCCCTCCAAACACTTGGAGATTTCTTTTAAATCTATGACCAATGTTACTAAATCTTACTCAGATGATGACTCTAAGGGAAAAGAAAATGTCCACCAAACTTATCATGCTAAAAAGAAAAAAAATGTTAAAAATTTCCCTTCTGAATTATCCAAAAACACTAGATCCACTGTAGCCTCTCACTCCACTCTTAATTAATCTTTACTTAACCCCCCTTTTTATCTTCCTTATGTTTAATTTTCTTGTTTGGAATGTTAGAGGGATCAGTACCCTCTCTATTCATAATCATATTAGAAATATTTATTGCATTCATATTATTTCTATTTTTATTGTTCTAGAGCCTATTCTTCATGCTAATAAAATTAACCATGTTGCTAGAATGATCAGTTTCAATAAAATTTTCTCCAATGTTAGTAATAAGATTTGGTGTTTTCAAAATAATTTCATTGAGGTCTCTATTCTTGATGAATTTCATCAAGTTGTCAATGCTCACATCTCTTATGGTCATTATTGTGTTTTGGGGTTTTTTATTTATGCATCTTGTAATAGATCTAGTAGAATCTTCTTTGGGATAATTTAAGGGATTTTGCTACCTCTGTCAAAAAACCTTTATTTTTTGGTGGTGATTTCAACACAATTTTATTCTCATCTGAATGAAGTGGTGGTTGCTCTCCTAATTTTCATTCCATGGAAGATTTCTCCAATATGATTCTTGATTGTAATTTGATTGATATTGGATATAGACTTTGGCAATGGTTGGATTGGATTCCTTTTAATACTCATTGGATTACTCAATGGCCAATTACTTCTGTTGACCATTTAACCAAAACCTTGTCAGATCATGCTCCTCTTTTGGTTTCGATTAAAGATAATTCTAATAGACTTAGAAACCTCGCTCCTTTTAGATTTCAAAATATGTGGATTCAACATATTAACTTTTTAAATTTTGTGGCTAATAATTGAAAAGCTCCTTTACATCCTGATAATTCTATTATGGGGATGAATAGACATTTTTTTAAACTTAAAAGACTTAAACAAAATTTGGGCTTGTGAAATAAGCATTCTTTTAAAAACTTTTTTTTGCTAATATTAAAGATATGGAAATATTGGTTTGTGATCTTGAAGCCTCTATTATGCCTCATCCTTATAAGATTATGGAGTTGATCGAGGTGAAAGATAAACTTGTTAGCTTCCAAAATATGAAAGAGACTTATTGGTGCCAAAAAGCTACTAGTAAACATATTATGGATGGTGACAGGAATACTAGGTATTTCCATGCTTTGGTTAATAAATAGAGAGCTTTAAATAATACTCAAAAAATAAAAAATGTCAATGGAGATTGGATTATGGAGAATAATGATGTTAAGGAATCAGTTATTAATTACTTTAGAAATATGCTTAATAAGAATTGCTCTTATGAAACTATTTCATAAACGGACTTGATTCCTTCTATTATTACTAATGATGATAATGATTTTCTTACCATTGTGCCTAATGAAGATGAAATTTTCAAAGTTATCAATAGCATGAATATAGATTCTCTTGCAGGTCTGGAGAGTTTCACTGCTCAATTTTTTCAAAACTGTTGGTTTATCATTAAAAATGATTTGATTGATGTTGTGATTGACTTTTTAATTATAATCCTTTTTCTAAATATTTTTCTAGTACTTCTATTGTTATCATACCTAAGAAAGATAATCCAGACTATTAGAGTAATTTTAGACCTATTAATCTTTGCACATTCTTCAATAAGCTGATTTCCAAAATTCTTGCCAATAAATTTAGTCCTTTACTCAATAGAATTATCTCTCTCAACCAAATTGGTTTTGTTAGAGGTAGATCCATTTCTGATAAGATTTTACTTGCCCAAGAATTAATTCATTATCTTGATGCCAATACTAGAGGTGGCAACATTCTTTTTAAGTTAGATATTATCAAAGCCTTTGAAAACATCTCTTGGGATCTCCTTTTCCATATTCTAAATTTATTTGGGTTTTCTGATAAATTTATTTTTCTTATTAAATATTGTATTAATAATTCTTGGTTTTTGATTTTGCATAATGGGGATGCCTTGGGTTTCTTTCCCTCTTCCCATGGCTTATGATAAGGGGATCCTTTATCTCTTACTTTATTTATTATTGTTGTTGAGTACTTATCTAGGAGCATCAATCATTTATTCTTAAACAATCCTATTATGTGCTACAAAACTCTTGGTGGTCTTTCAATTTCCCATTTAAGTTTTGCAGATGATTTCATTATTTTTTGCAATGCTTCTATTCATCACATCAAGCATCTCAAGTCTTTTTTAAATAAATTTAGTAGAGAAAGTGATTTCTCTATCAATGATACAAAAGTTATTTTGTCACTTCCTTAGTATCTCCAATAATAAAATTAATCAAATCTTGCATATCACTAATTTTAAACATCAACACTTACCTCTTAAGTACTTGGGTGCTTCACTCTTGAAAGGCCCAAAACATTCCCATCTCTTTGATGAGTTAATTCAAAAAAATTCAAATTAAATTCATGTTTGGGAATTCCATTTACTTTCCTTTGGTGGTAAGCTCACTATCCTTAAAATCACTCTCAACTCAATGCCTCTTTATTTGATTCAAACTATTATCCCCACTAATGCTACACTTATCAGAATTGATCGTTTGCTGAACAAATTTTTTTGGGGCTCCAATAATTCTACCAAAAGAATGCATTAGACATCTTGGCATAAATGTTGTGGTCCTTTGGGAGAAGGTGTTCTTCATTGCAAGCCTATTCATGAAGCTATCACTGCCTTCTCTCATAAGCTCTGGTGGAATTTTAGAAAGAATGATAGTCTTTGGGCTATGTTTATGATGGAAAAATATTGCCAAAGTAAACACCCCATTAACTATGCTTATAAAGTTGGCCACTCTCCGGTTTGGAAAAAGGCTTTGCTCCATTAAATGGGTTGCCAAATAATTAATATCTTGGGGTATTTAGTCAAGTTCTTTCTTCTTTTAGCAAGACAATTGGATTGGCAATGGCTCTATTGACACCCTTTTATCCACCCAATCTACTACTGTTATCAAAGTTAATTCTTTTTGGCTTAATAATAATTGGAATGAAAGCAAACTTGTGAATTATATCCCTATTTCCCTTTTTGACAACTTTAGAAATATCCCCATTTCTTCTAACAAACTTGACAAAATTCTTTTTAAGCTTTCTTATAATGGTGACTTTGTTCTTAAAGAGGTTTGGAATTTTAATAGAGATAAACAAAACCCCTCTAATGTTTTTATTAAACTTTGGAACAATATCACTTACATTTCTTATTCAATTTTAGCTTGGAGGATTTTGAATAACTTTATTCCTGTGGACTCTTTGCTCTGGACTAAATGATTTTACTTACCTTCCAAGTGCTATTATTGCTTTCATATTGAAAATGTAAATCATGTTTTTGTCAATGGTGCCATTGCTTCTAAATTATGGTTTTGGTATGATGATTTATTTAATACCAACAATTTTTAGGGTTCTCTTTATTTATATCAACTTCTTGAAGTCTATTTCAAAAATACAATGAAAGGTCATATCAAAGTTTTAATTGATATTACCCTTATCTGGTTCATCTAGATGGATAGAAATGATGCTAAATATGGTGGTATTTATGAACCATAAAAGGATCCGGAAAAACTAAAAAAAATTCATGCTCTTTTAATGACAATCTTATTAGTAATATTCATTTTAGAGGTTATAAATTAGTGGCTAAAAAAATTGGGTATCATTCTTTGAGTTTGACTCTTATAAAAGTGCTAGGATTATCCATTGGATCAAACCTAAAGACAATTTGATTAAAGTGAATATTGATGGTATTGTTGCTTCTAATAAATATGGTTGTGGTGGTATCCTTAGGGATTCTAAAGGTACTATCATTTGTGCTTTTGCCTATCCTCTCAAAGCCTGTTTTGTTATTGTTGAGCTTATGACTGTTAATAAAATTATTGAAATTTCTTTAAATAGAGGTTTCCTCAACATCTGGATTGTAGTTGATGCTCTCTTGCTTCTTGACATGCTTAATTACAATAGAAATGGGAATGCTACATTATTTTATCTTTTAATCATACTAAAAATCTTCTTTCACAAGTTTGTTTTAAAATTTCCCACATCCTTCATGAAGGTAATGCTTATGCTAATTACTTGGCTAACTTTGGTGCCAACTTAACTAAGTTCACTTTATTTGACAACCAAACTTTGCCTAAACTATTAAGAGGTTTAGTTAATCTAGATAATGCTGGATTGCCTTATCTCAGATTATAAATTCTTGGCTTAGTTTTCTTTGTTGGTTTTGATGATCTTTTGCTTTTGGTTGTCCCTTGTTAAACCCTCTTTGGGTTGTGGTTATCTACTTATTTTCTCTCTTTGGCTTGAGCTTGGTTATGTTTTTAATCTATTACTTTTCGATTGGCCTTATTTTTAGTACCTGGAGGTTATTATAAGTGCAGCCTAGGTTCTTGGTGGCTTCTGTCTGTCTGGCTAGGTACCATAATTTTCCCTTGACTACTTTTTATATCCTTCTTTTGGGTTGTGGCTATCGCTAATGTAGGTTTTTTATTTCTTGTATGAGTTTTACCTCTTTTTTGGGCTGCTTGCTAACTTACCTAAGTTGGATCTACAACTGTGGTGGTTGACAGGGTGGCGTTGTTGGCTGGCAATTTTGGCTAGTTAGGTTGGTTGGATGGCTGCTATTTTGGCTATTTTTTATTTTCTATTGGTGACTAATTTGGGGGGCTATTGGTGGTTTATCTCTGGCTTTATTTTGGCATGGTGAACATTGTTGGTTGGCTGTTATTTTCTCTATTTTTTTGACTGGGGCTTGGTGGTTGGTTTTGCTAATTTTGTTTGTTTCTTTTGGTTATAGTTTTGACCTCCTCCTATATTGGCCTTCCTCTCTTGGCTGTAGAGGCTTTGGATTTGGGTATTGTTCTGGATTGGCTGGTTGAAGGCTATTTTGTGGCTGTTAGTTGGCCTCGGGTGTTGGTGGCTTGGTTGGGTGCTTTTATTGCTGTTGTTCTTGTTGGTTGGCTTGTAGTCTATCTTACTGGGCTTTGTAACTTTTTGCCTTTGGCTGGTTGTTCTACTTACCTGGATCGGATTTTATTTTGTGTTGGTTGGGTTTGGTGGTTCTTTGTCACCTTTCCCACGCTATCTTGGGTGATTTTGGCTTGATGGCGCTATTGGTCTTTACTTACTTGGGTCTTCTCAGGTGGTTGGCTAGGAGGATATGTTGGCTGGCTGGTTTGGTTAGTTGTATTAGATGGCTGGGTTGGTTGGAGGGGTGGCTATTTTGGCTACTTTTTCCTGGTCCTTTGGTGACTATTCTAGGAACCTGCTAGTGTTCTTTCTATGAACTGTATTTATGGTTTCCTCCTGCTTTGTTTTTTCTCTCTTGGTTGTAGCTGACCCTCTTTTTCCTGTTTGGGTGGCAACCTTGTTACCCCTGCGGATTAAGTGGGTGTTTTTGACTCTTTTTTTTACGCTTTGTTGTGGAGGATATAAACACTTGTGTTTTCTTTTTTATCTTATTGGTCTCTAGTTTATGTTGTTACATCTATCATAAGCTTGCTCTTTTGATTTTGTTATTCCTTTTGGTGGTGCTCTATGTGTTTTATCTTTAATGGTTGGTTGATTATCTTTTTTATTGGGCTTTGGTTGTTCAGGTGTCTTGGTGGTTGGCTGTTATGTTTGCTATTTGGAGGATTTTGTAGCCTTCCTGGATGATAGACTTTGGATGATGGGCTACACGAGGTATGCTGGCTATTATGTCCTTGATGTTTCCCACTCTTTATTCTTTTTGTTGGTAGTGCTATATGTAATTGTAACCCTTCTCCTGAAGTTTGGATGCTTACATATAGTGTTGCTCCTTGAGATGATTATAATTGAGCATGAGCCTTTTTTTTACTTTACTCATTTAATTTGCTCTTATTTTTTATGCTTGCTTAATTGCACTCATCCTTTCAAAAGTATGTTGCAGATTTCTTTTATAGGTTGGGAGAGTCTTATAGGTGGATCTTGCTGGTATCAGACAGACCAAATGAAGTTTGCTGCTGCTCACATGGACTTACATCTACCATGAGTGGTGTATCCTAAGGTGGGAGAACCAACCAACCTAAGGTGTATCCATCAGCATGAGTGGTGTATCCGTCAACATAGTGAGAACCAACCAACCTAAGGTGCTCGTCAGTGTACAATGATCAACATGGAAAGAAAGTGTGTAGGCTTACAACTTTTCAAGCATAACTGATCATCAAGATAGTCCATCGTCGACAGGACAGATGCTATATGACCTAGAGTGACTACTAAATGAGGACCCTCGAAGAAGGACTAGACCTAGACTTGAAGCAGTCAAGAGGGAAGGAGCTGCTAGGGGAGTTATCCTAAACCTCTAATTTACTCGACCCAGTCAATGCACGAAGGCTAATCCAAGAAGAAAGCGTAGCAGACTCACATCCTCTTAAATGAAGCCAACATGAGGTAGCTTACCAACCATGCAGTAAGGCCTACTAAACTAACAAGATGCTCGTTAGTGTCAAATGGCCAAGGAAGTAAAGTGTAGCACACTTACATCCTCCAAACCAAGAAGACCATTAGGGTAACACACTAGCAAGGTAGCAAGTAAGCCCGACCTAGAATAGTTTCTGAGTGAGTGCCACTAGGGCCGTTATCTCAACTTAGAGTTGCCCGAGACAAAAGATATGTGTTTGTTTTATATATTTGTGTGTAGTTTATGATTGTTTTGTGTCAATGAATGATATGATGCCACTTGAGTTCCTTACACCTACCCTAAACACATCGTTGCGGATAATAATACTTTCAATATGGAAGAGATTAAATTTGAAATGAAATTTTCATTGATGATAATTATTTTTAAACATGATTTATAATATTTCTTTAAGTAGAGCCCATTGATTGGAAGATTTGGGCATTCTTGCATATGATTAATAAGCTGATAAGATCCTCCGTGGTAGGCCTTCTTTATGGAAAAAGGGCCTTCCAAAGTGGGTTTAAACTTGCCTCCCATATTATGACGGGCAATAATCAGCCTCTTCAGAACTAAAATAAGCTATCCTACTTGAAAAGCTCTAGGGCAGACCAACTTGTTGTAAGCTTGAATCATTTTAGCTTTGTATAACTTAAGATTTGGGCATGCCCACATGCATCTCTCCTCCAAACCTTCAAGCTCTTCTAACTACAACTTGGTGTTCTCCTTTATTTTTATCCTGCTACCCACAGCTATCCTCAGTGATGGGAGTTGGCCTTCTAATGGTAGAATGACTTGGACCATACACTAAGGAGAAAGGAGTAGACTAAGTTGGAGATCTATATGTGGTGTGGTAGGCCCACAAGGCTTCAACTATCTACTAATGCCACTATCGCTTGTTATTGTCGTGTGTCTTATTTAGTATTTATATGAGAGTTTTGTTGAAGGCTTCTGCTAAGCCCTTTACCCTCGGGTAGTTGATTGTAGAATATCTCCAATCTATGCTGTCTCTGGGAAAAATTGCTGATCTCGGTGCTCTTGAATGCAATACCATTATTAGATATAATTTGTTGAGGCACTTTGAACCTATATATGATATGGTTATTAAAAAATAGGAGCACATGTTGAGTTGTGACCTCTCTGAGCAGAATCTCCTTCGCCCATTTGGAAAAGTAGTCAATAGTAGCTAAGATGAACCGATGACCTTTAGAAGAAGGAGGATCAATCAGACCCACTATGTCAGTACCCCAACACTCGAATGGCCTTTAGGCCAATGTGGGATGCAGAATGTTGGGTAGTTTGTGTAGGACCACACCAGGTATTTGACATTGGTGGAATCCTCTAGCCGTATCCATGCAATCTTTGATCATTAATGACCAATATTATCCTAGTATCTTGATCTCGGCTTTCATCTTCAAACTAGATTGGTTGGCTCTGCATAATCCTGAGTGTACCTTGGTCAAGATCTTATAAGATTTGTACTTGTCTAAACAACATAACCTCATATGATTGAAAGATCGTTGGTACAAGACACCATCCACAAGAGTATAGGAAAGTTCTATCTGCTTCATCTAATGGGCTTGGGAGTTCTCTTGAGGTAGTTTACCTTTATTTAGGTAATCCATGAATGGTTGCCTCTAAACTAACTCCTCATCCTTCTTGGCAATGGCAACCTCTCCTTCAAGAGAGTACTTTTTGATGAGTTCAATATTAATAAGGGATAAGACTTGTCTATTTTGGACCTTTATGGATATGGACTCATTCTCCGGACATGTCAACTCCTTGGCAAGCTTGGCTAAAGCATACACTATGTCATTCTCTCCTTAAGGAATCTTATAAATGGTAACCTCTGTGATTTGGGCCAACAATTCCATGGTGTACTTATGGTAGTGATGGAGCTTGAGCTTTATAACCTTATAGGAACCAATGATTTGGTTGATAACTAGCTGAGAATCACTAAAGATGTTGATGTTCTAGATGCTTAGAGTAACGACTAAATCTAGACTGGTAATCAAAGCCTCATATTTAGCTTCATTGTTGGTGCAAGGACTGAACATATGATATGAGAATCTCATCACATTACGGTCTATAGTTAAGAGAATTATTCCAACCCCTGCCTTTCTTGGAATAGTAGATTGTGATTCTTCTCCTCTTTGAGAGGAAGCTACACCATCAAAGTACATCTCTCAATGGTAAATGTTAGTATCCCCTAAGTTCATGACTTGTTCATCGGGGAGATCATCACTAAGTGGAGAGTCAGCTGGAAGTCAGTGTGTTGCTAAGAATTCCACTATCGCTTGTCATTTCACCGCATAGAGGGGTATGAAAGAAATATCAAATTGTGAGAGGATTATGGACCGTCAAGCTAACCGTCTGGATAGCGTCAGCCATGTCATGAGATATTGTAGTGGATTGATCCCAGAGATTAAGTTCACCTTATGAGAAAATATGTAGTGTTGTAGCTTTTGGGATGCAAAGATTAAAGATAGGCAATGCTTCTCAATGGGTGGATAAATAACCTCAGTATGGATTAGACGACAACTGAGGTAGTAGAGTGCATTTTCCTTCCCTTCATCATTGGCTTAGGACAACAAAGCACCAAGGAGTCATCTAACATAGCAGTGTAAAGAATGAGTGTCTTACATGAGATAGAGGCTGATAGAACTAGAGGTGTCATCAGGTAATGCTTGATGTCTTCGAAGGAATGCTCATCATTATCATCCCACTTGAACTTGGCATCCTTTTTGACAAGTGCTGAGAATTGCTGACATCTTCATGATAGGTTGGATATAAAGCATCCTAAATACTCCAACTGCCCTTGGAATGATCTGAGTTGAGTTAAAATTTTAGGGGGTAGCATTTCTAATATCACCTTGATCTTCTTTGAATCGATTTCAATTTCCTAGTGTTGGATAACAAACCCAAGGAATTTCATTGAAGATACTCTAAATACACAATTCAGGAGGTTCATTTTGAGGTTAAATTATCTTAACTATTTGAAAACTACTCTCAAGTCAAAGAGATGGCCTTCCTTTTGTACTTTTGACCAGAAGATCATCGACATAGCATTTGACTAGATGATGAATGTGTTCATCAAAGATTCGAGTCATAGCCCACAGGTATGTAGCACCAACATTTTTAAGGTTGAAAGGAATGACCTTATAGTAATAAATTCTGATCGAGGGTTCTAAAAGCAGTGTTTCTTTCATCTTCAAGGGCCATCTTTATTTGGTTAAATCTAGATGAGCCATCCATGAAAGAGAAGACTGCATGAGATGAGGCAATGTCCACCATCAGCTCCGAGATTGGTAGTAGTAATTCATCTTTTGGACATGCCTTATTTAAATCCCTAAAATTGAAGCATATATGAATTTGTCCATTCTTTTTCTTAACTGGGATGATGCTGGCTAGCCAGGTAGGGTGTTTTTCTTCTCAGATGAAGAAAGCATCGATCAATTTTTTGACTTCATAAATGACCTATTGTTCTATGTCTAATTGCATGCGTCTAGGAGCTTGCTTGATATGGTTAATAGTAGGCTCTATTTATGGTTTATGGACTACTACATCAAGAGCCAATCCAGGCATCTCTTCATTAATCCATGCAAAGTAGTCCTTAAACTCAGTCAATAGCCTAACTAAGTCATTGGTTTTAATTTCATTCAATAAAGAATTGATGTATGTTGGGCATGGATCTTCTTTAGTTTCTATGTTAATTTTCTTGACCTTGTTGGTGGTTGGCTTGATCTCTTCTTGAAACTCTGGTGGTGCATCTTTGACTTCAAAATCATCTGGATCATCTAAAGTTTCTAAGCACAGCTCCTCATATGAGTTAATATGATTTGAAAAGAACCTATGAGATTCCAAGTGATTGGTGATGACTAAGCAGTAATCATCATCGTTGACTGGACCCACTGTACTGAATCCTAGTTTTGGTCTTGATTGAGATATTTTGCATTTGTTCTTCTATATTCTTTCGAAGTAGTCTGACTTGTGCTTTGACTAAGTATGTAGTATTAACCCTCTCTTTGCTAAATTATGAACACAAGGCAAGTACCAATCAAAAGGTAATTCTATTAAATCTTTATATGAATCATCCTCAAGTTCTACATCAACTACTTGACTTAAAGATGATGCTCCCAACAAGAACCTCTGAGTCTTCACACCTGTGGATGACTTAGGGGCTTCGTAAACTACCAAACCCTCAGCTTTTTGAGAGGAAAGTGGGGTTAGAGCTAAGGTTCCCAACTAATGCCTAACTATTTTACATATAGACTTAGATACACTTATGCTATGCTTTAGAGCCCAGTCTTCATTGCTATCTAGCTTAAGTGTCACCTTCAAGGGAATCTACTACCGAGAAGAGCTAGCTAGTGCACTAACAATATAAGACTCATCCTATGAACTAGATTCTAAGTTTATAAGAATAGTAGGTGTAATCTTGGTTGCTGGGATATATCTTTTATTGGGTGGCCAATAAGGAGGTTTTTCACCCCTGGGACTGCCTCTGAACTGGCCTCTTCCTCTACCTGGTGGAGGTTAGGTCATCCTACCCATATGTTCAAATGGAGTAATGAACTATGGGTGGAATTTAATGTCAAGCTCCACTTCCTCCTCCAAGCCTATTTCCGCTCCCTTTTATCTTCTTTTTCATTTTCTCTTTTCTTTTCTTTTTCTTTTTCTCTTTCCTTTTCTTTTTTTTTATTTTTTATTTTTAAACTTTGGCCAAGTTTGCGAGAATAGACTTGTTGATTTTGACGGAGGTAGTAAGACACATCCTCATATATACCGACCTCATGAACTGTAAATGACTTGAAATCTCCTTTGAAACAGTAGACAATCCCACCTCTCACAAACTTCATACATTGATGTAGAGAGGATGGAACTATGTTGTTCTCATGTATCCATGGTTTCCCGAGCAAAGTGTTGAAAGATGTATCTAAGTTTATAATGTGAAACTTGGCTTCAGTCTTCCAATCATCTATCTACAAGGGCAACACTATGGAGCCTAAGGCCTGTTAACCTCACTTATGGAGTGTCGATTCAATCTTTCCATCTTAGACTTAGGAGTCTTCTAGGCACTAAGACTTCCCTAGTCATAAGATACTTCCAAAAATTAGGTAAACATTTTACTTAAGCCTAAAGACTTAAAAGGGTTAACCATAAGAATAGGTTATGCCTTAGGGATTAGGATAATCCACCTACCCTACAACCCAAATAAAATCCATGTTCTCCTTCTCAAACCTAACCTCAAGTTCAATTCAAACATCAAATTCAAATCCAAATCCAAACCCAAATTCCAAAACCAAATGATTGAAGCCCATGATCAAATCAAACTTGAAACCCTTCTTAAGCCTTATGACCTATCCCATGGACTTAGCCAAATCTTAATCCAAATCAATTTAAAATCAATTGACTTTCACATAATAAATTTATATCTTTGATCATCTTTCTAAATATAAATGAAATCTATATTCAAATAATCAAAACTAAATCAAATTAAATCAAAACCCTTCCTAAGACATATGACCTATCCCATGGACTTAGCCAAATCTTAATCCAAATTAAGTCAAACTCAACTAATTTTCTCACAAATTAATCATATTTTCAATCATCTTCAAAAATTTAAATGAAATATACATTTAAATCATTAAAACTAAATCAAACTAAATGAAAATCCAAACCTAAGCCACATGATCCAACTCCATGGACTTAGCCAAATTTCTTCATTACAAAACCCAAATCAATTGATTTTCTCATGAAACAATCATACCTTCAATCATATTCACAAATATAAATGAAATCTACAATCATCAAGGCAAACCAAAATTAACCCAAGTCAAACCAAACTTAACCCTTTTGACTTGAAATGTTCAAATGAACCAAAACCCATTTGAACCCAACCCAACTTCAATTGAATTTATATATCAATCCCAAATCCATATATAAACTCAACTAAATCAAACTCAACCCAAAATAGAGCCAACTAAACCCAATTGGTCCACTTGACCCAAAGTGGCCAATTTGACCTATCTGAGCTAAGTTCTAATCCTACCCAATTTGGATTGAACCAACCCCATCGAAACCTCCCATCATGATTGTTGATCACCCTAGGTTGATCAATTGTCACAAATTGGGTCAAACTAAGTCAACTTGATCATTTGACCAAGTCGACCCCTTAATCCAAATGAACCCAAACTAGCCAAATTACATCTTAAGCCAAATCTCTTAAAATTAATGATTCATACCAAATCAAAATCAATATTTGAATATGACTTGACCTTCAATTGAGTCAAACTAAACCCAACTGGCCCTCTTGACCCAAGTTGACCCAAATTGACCTAAAAGACCAAATTGGGTCAAATTAAAATATAAACCAAATTGATTGCAACCAATGTCTCAAGTTCATTCCAAATTGATTATTGAACTTGACCAAAGACATGATGGGACCCAATTGAACCCAATTGACCTACTTAGCCTAAATTGACCTAAAAGTTCAAGTTGGCCTAAATCAAAACCAATTCCAAATTAATTGAAACTAAAGCCTACAATCATCTTCAATTGGTCAACTAAACCCAAACCAACACCCAACCCAATCCAATTTGGCCAATTTGGTCAAATTGGTCAACTTAACCCATTTGACCCAAATGAATTCAAATGAGCCAAAATCAAAACTAAGCCAAACTAAACCAACCAATTGAATCAAAACATCCCAAATGATCATATGAACTTGACCCAACCCTTAGTTTGACCTAATTTGACCAATTGGTCAACTTGACCCAACCTAACCCAATTTGACCTAAATGAGTCAAATTGAGCCAAACCTAACCAAATCAATTCCAACTGACTTGAAATTTGAGCTAACCCACTTTTGGCTCATTTCAAATCTACCCAAATCAAATCCAATGCCAAATGAACATTCTACCCTTGGGTCAATGTCATCACATGAGACAAATCACCCATGTAAGTGGTCATTTCCATTCCTTGGTCACTTGGTACTCTCCCAATGGTCCACCAAGGCACCTTGGACACTGCCCAACCTAACGTAACTGGTGGTTGGGTTGGCCATGATCCATGGGAGGTGAAATCACCTCACCCTCCCCATTAGAGCATTTGAAACCCATAAGACACCCATGACTCTTCCTTAGCAGCCACCTCCACACCTTCAACTAACCAAGTTGAGCCAACTCGCCTCTTCTCTACCACCCATGACTTCCTGAGATGGCCGGATAGCCATTAGAAGCCAAACTTGATCCCACCATCCAATAAAGATGAATGGGGGAATACACATCCCCTTGTTTCCACTCAAACACACACAAAAATAATTACTCAAAGCCCTAACTACCCAAGATGAGCTACTAGAGCCATTCCCTATGCTCCTAAGCTTGTTCCTCGATCGAAAAATTCCATTCCGTCAGTCTTGAAATATAACACTCCTATTTTAACCTAACTTTCCCATTTCTCCATCAAACTTAAATTAACTTTGCATGCACCTTCCTTAGGCCTCGTCGATCAAGAACGAATCATCTCCCAAGCTTCCTGAACATCAGAAGTGGGACTTTGATAAAAGCAGAGCTCCAAATCATCAATTCTAAGTGAACATCAAGGAATTGATCCAATTGCTACTCAATAGGGCTTCATCTCCACTAGATGAAGCTTCCTCAATTATTCAAGCCACTAGTCTTGAGCTCCGGCAAGGTATGCTTCCAAAACTAATCCTTAGGCAAAAATGGGTTGGAGCTTTTGGAAGAAAACTTGCATCTCATGTGATCTTGATGTTGGATCCCCTCCGATCAATGTCATGAAGGTGTGGGATCCATTTGGAGTTGATTCGAGCTCGGGTAAGTTCAGATCAAGCTGCGCAATGGCAGACAGACTCCATTCTCCCTCACTCGCGTGACGTTAGATCACGCACTGGCTATTCCATTTGATCAAAATGGACAATCATGATTTCATCTGCTACATCGATCTGATTTAATCCCATGAAGTTGTGGGATTAATTGTATCAATCTTAGATCGGATGGCGAGCGAGAAAATCGTCCGCCATGCAGGTCTTGAGTTGGATAAGTTTTAAGTAGCCAATCCCACAACGCCATATGGAAAACATGCCACGTTAGTGCGCTACGGGGAGGAAATAGGATTTGGCTTAAGTAATCATTTTTAATGGCTGAAACTTCTAAAAATCATAAAAAAGCATAAAGAAATAAAAAATGCAAATAAATACACATTTTAAAGGTATTTCAAGGAGAACTAAATAAAAATGATTTAAACTAATTTTGAATAGTAATTAAGGTTTAATTATAAATTTTATTAGCTTAATTACTCATTAATTACTTGAGTAATTAATCTCAAATTTTGTAGGTTAATTTAATAGGATGACCTCTGCCTCTCATGCTTTGCATGGAATTTATTGCTCACTTAAATAGGAAAATTGACTAATTAAATCTTAACTACTCTTTTAAGTTAATTAATGATTAATTTATCCCATTAGCAGTAATAATTTGGTTAATTAAATTTATTAATCATTGTTCAATAGTAAGTGAACTAAGGAATAGGGTTGGGATCCTTTTCCCTAAGTTCATTTCACCCTTTTTTAAAATTAAATTAATTAAGATTTAACTAATTAATTAAATCACTTAATCAAATTGAAATCATAATCACATCGGACCTTAATTAATTAAATCATGGGGTAGATCTTTAGGTGTTTAATAGCCTAAAGGAGTTTAATGAAATCATGGTTAGTCCACATGTGTGGGAAAACCATAAGAGTAATTAATTAAGTCCCTTAATCTAATTTACTATTAATCATAAGCCAATTGCATTAGCCACTTTTATTTCATAGGATCATTGCAAGTTTATTTTCCATGCATATCATGTTGGCTCATAATTATTAAATTAATTACTTTAAGGTGACATAGGTAAGGGTAATTAATTCATCTAATTAAAGGTTCAACTTAATTAACCCATAAAATCAAGTTAATTCCATTTCCTTAAATTAAATCAAATCACTAATGTGGGAATGGGTTTAAAATAATAAGTGATGATTTCTCTTCTTTTCTTTAAATCAAATCAAATTCAAAACTTAATTAATAAAGAAGCTTTGGTTTTCTTTAAATAATCTTAATTTATTTGACTGTCCTTAAGAACTAGTTTGGTTAAATGAATCACATGCTTATATTTGATTATTCTCTTACCAATCATGTTAAATTTGGCATGTCATTTGAATCCATGCATCCATCTTTTCAAAATCAAGTAAAATAAAATGGATTTCCTTTATGTAAGCTTGCATGTGTTCACTTAATTTAATATATGCATAGCTATTATCACTATTAAATCCAAATGTATTTTTCAAAAGCTTATAAATGAATAATAATATGTGTTATGATGCTAGTTATAAATACATAAGAAATGCATGTGCTTATAGCTTAAGTGTATGAATGTTGGGTTCTTTTTTCCTCTATTCATGTGATGATTTATATAAGATTAAATGGTAATGGGTATATAGTCTGGACATCCCAGAATATGAGGCTTTAGCTAACCCAAAGGAGGTCATTTGATTACCTCACTTCTCAAGTTTGTTACTTGGTTGATGAAATCAAAAAGAAGAAATGCTAAATCTGAATTTGTTCTTTGTTAAAAAAAAACCAAAAACCCTAAACCTTAAACTAAAACCTGAACCCAAACATACAACCCTAAACCCAAAACCCTAAACCATAAACCTTAAACCCTAAACCCTAAACCCTAAACCCTAAAACCTAAAAACCTAAACCTAAACTAAACTAAAATAAAATAAATAAAAACCTAAACTAAACTAAAAAAAAAATAAAATAAATCTAAATAAAATAAAACTAAATGTAAAATAAAAATATAATAAAATAAAAATAAATAAACACTTAAACCTATTAAATAAACCTAAAAATGAATAAAAAATAAAACCTAAACCTTAAACTAAAAAAAACCCTAAACCTAAAATAAACTAAACTAAAATAAATAAAACCTTAAACCTAAAATAAACTAAACTTAAACCCTAAACTAAATAAAATAAAATAAACTAAAATAAACCTAAACCTAAACTTTAAACAAACCTAAAAAAAAACCTAAAACCTAAAAAAATAAAATTAAAACCTAAACTAAACCTAAAATAACTTAAATATTAAAATAATAATAAAAATGATAAACTTAAACCTAAACTAAACCTAAATAAACTAAAATTAAAACCTAAATTAAGATAAATAAACCTAAAATAAATAAACTAAACTAAATAAAATAAAATCTAAATAAAATAAAAAATAAACTAAATAAAAATACCTAAACCTGCTGTTTGCTTTTTTCTAAACACCCCAACCCTATGTACCTAACCCTAAACCTACACCTGAGCCCTAACCCACCCACCCTACCTACTTACCCTACCTGGGCCTAACCCAGGCCCTGACCCCAGGCCCTAGGCCCTGGGCCCAGCCCAGGCCTGAGCCTGCCCACCTGTGCCCTGGGCCTGGGCCCACAGGCTTATCCTGGGCAGACTCCTGGGCCCTAAATCCTACCATGACCCTAGGCTACCCTGGGCCTAAGACCTAAAATGCAGCCTAAAACTGACACTAAACCTAAACTGAGCCCAGGCCCTGACCTTAACCACCCCAAACCAGAGCCTAAAGTCAAAAATAAAATAAAGCACAAAATAAAATAAATAAAATAAACCTGAGCTAAATAAAAATAAATAAAATAAAATAAAATAAAACCTAAACTAGACCTAAACTTGCAAAATTGTATATATATCCTAAAAATAAATTAAATAAAATTAAATAAAACCTAAACCTAAAATAAAATAAATTAATCAAAATAAAATGAACCTAAACCTAAACTAAATTAAATTAAACTAAAATAAAACAAACATAAACCTAAACCTATGAAAATAAAACCTAAAAAATGACCTAAAATGAACCTAAAACCTAAAACCTAAAAACATAAAATAAAATAAAAAAATAAAACCTAAACCTAAAAAATAAAATAAAAATAAAACTTAACTAAAAATAAACCTAAACCTAAAAAATAAACTAAAATAAAAAACCTAAATAAAAAATAAACTAAATAAACCTAAACTTATCAGGTTTACTTAATTTTAAAGAAAAACCATAAATCCTAAATCCTAAACTCTAAACCCTAAACCTTAAACCCTAAACCTACAACCTTAAACCCTAAACTATAAACCCTAAAAAATCTTAAACCTGAAACCCTAAATGCTAAAAGCATAATATCTAAAACCCTAAACCCTAAACCTTAAACCCTGAACCCTAAACCCTAACCCTAAACCCTAAAGCCCAAACCCTAAACCTATACTTAAATTAACTAAATAAATTTAAAAATAAACCTAAACCTTAAAACCTAATAAACCTAAACCTAAACCTAAACTCTAATAATGGGTAGAACCTTAACGGTAGGAACATCACTATCAAGCAAGCTCAGTCTAGATATGGCGGTGGAGGCGAAGGCAGAGGCGACAGTTATTGCGGTGGTGGTAGGGAATTTGGAGGTGCTGTTGGATATGGAGGTGGTGGTTGGAGTAGTGGAGGTTATGGAGGCGGGAGGAGCGACGAAGGTTACAACAATGGTGGTGGTGGAGGGAGAGATCGAGGATATGATGGTGGATCTACAACTCGATAGGCTGGGGTGGTTCTAATGGAAACTTGAGAAATTGTAGAATGACCGATCTGACCTATCGCTTATGGAACTATGTCTTTACAGTAGAGATGGCTCTAATTATCTAAGGTTTTTGATTTGCTCTATGTGTGCTCATTTTTTATCTATGTCATCGCTTGTGTCTTAGAAAACTTGGTGTGTTATGTGGTTGATGAAATCAAAAAGAAGAAATGTTGAATCTGAATTTATTATCTATTTAAAAAAACCAAAAATCCTAAACACTAAACTAAAACCAGTACCCTAGACCTAAAACCTAAACCCTAAACACTAAACCCTAAATCCTAAAAACACTAAATGCTAAACCCTAACCCTAAACCCTGAACTTTATAACCCTAAACCCTCAACTTTATAACCCTAAATCCTAAAACATAAACATTAAACCCTAAACCCTAATACCTAAACCCTAAACCTAAACCCTAAGCCCTAAACCCTAATCATAACCCTAAACCCTAAACCCACAACCTTAAACCCTAAAGCCTAAAAAACCTTAAACTCTAAACCCTAAACCCTAACTAAACCTAAACCTTAAACCTAAACCTTAAACAGGCCCAAAGGCCAGCTTTAAATAAACCTAAACCCTAAAACCCACAGGCCAGCCTAAACACTATCTAAAACCCACATGACTAACTAGATCTGACCCTGTGAGCCTGGGCTTGGACCCTGGACAGGCTAGGCAAAAACTCTCCACCCCAGGCTTAGGCCCTGGGCCTGAGCCCTAAATCCTGGGCCCTAACCCTGGGCCTAGAAAGGCCCTGGGCTCTCCAAAACGCTGGCTATGGGCCATGAGCCCTCCCTATACCAAATAAACCTGGGCCTACTAAATAAAGACAAGATAAATGATACTTACCAAAATAAAATAAATAAATAAATAAAGATAAAAGATGCCCTGGGCCGGACCTACCAAACCTAGGCCCTGATCCTAAATTACCTAAAATCTACCCTACCTGAGCCCACCATAAACCCTACCCTAAATCCCAAATCATAAACCTTAAACCTCTAATCCTGACCTGACCACACACAAATAAGCTAAAACATTGTTAAACTATAAACTAAAAAAATAAAATAAATAAACCTAAATAAAATATAATAAATAAAATAAATGAAAACATAAACTTAAACCTAAACCTAAACCAAAACCTAAACCTAAAAAGAAAATAAAATAAAAAAATAAAAACTAAACTAAAATAAAATGAATAAAAACCTAAACTAAAATAAAGAAAATAAAAAACCTAAAAAAAAAAAAAAAAAAAAACTAAATAAATAAAATAATAAAAGTAAAATAATTTAATAAAAACTAAATAAAACCTAAACCTAAACAATAAAAACAATAAACCTAAAATAAATAAATAAAAAATAAAACCTAAATCTAAATTAAAAAAAAATAAATAAAATAAATAAACCTAACCATACTAAACTAAATAAAATAAAATAAATTTAAAAAATTAAACCTAAACTAAAAAAATAAAACCTAAAAATAAACTTAAAATAAAAAGCTAAACCAAAACCTAAAAATTAAAAAACAAAATCTAAACCTAAAAAATAAAATAAAAATAAAACTAAACTAAAAAATAAACTTTAACCTAATCGTAATCCTAAACAATTAATTAAAATAAATAAACTAAACTAAATAAAAATAAAAATAAATCTAAATCAAAATAAAAAATGTAATAAAATTAAATAAATAAATAATAAACTTGATAAACTTAAACCTACTAGTTTACGTAATTTAAAAATAAAAAATAAACAAACTGACCTAAACCCTACCATAAATTAACCCTAAACTAGGCCTTATGACCATGGCCTAAACCCTAAGGCCTAAACCCTTTTGCCCTGGCCCACCTCCCCAAACCCATCCTGACAGGCCATACCACAAACCCTAAACTCTGACCCCTGACCATACCTAGGCCACAAGATCCTGACCCTACCTCTGACCTGAGCCCTGAGCCATGACCCAAACCTTAAACCCAGGCTAAAGCTGGGCCACTCTACAACACACTGCACAAACTCTAAAGCCTAAAAACCCTAAACCCTAAAGTTTAAACCTTAAACCATAACTCTAAACCCTTAACACTAAAACCCTAAACCCCAAAACCCTAAATCCTAAATCGTAAAACCTAAACCCTAAACCCTAAAAACCTAAACCTAAACTAAATAAAACCAAAAAATAAATAGGCATGTCAAAGTAATCTTTAGTTCCTAAAGATAATTTCCTTTTTCGTATCTTTTTATATTCTTCTTCAGAAAGGGTTATATGTCTATTGTATTCAGTTTGATCATCAATAACTGTATCATTTTCGTTAATCTTTGTGATTTCAGACATATTAATCAGAATATAAATATTTGTTTAAATCAGTATCCTCGTAACAGGAAGAATTAATTAAATCTTCTTTAGTTTCTGATTATTCATAAAGTTTCTCTTTAGATTCTAATTCTGAGATATCAAAAATTGGTTCTAGATTATAATATTCAATTATTTGGATAGATTTTATGTTTGATATTTTATTTCTTTTTGGACATTCGTTGGCATAATGTCCTTCTTCTTTACATAACCAACACTTACATATTTTTGGTTTAAAGTTCATTTTTATTATTAAAATTATGTTTATTAACATTCTTAAAGAATTTTTTCTTTTAGTGTTATTACAATTTGGTCCTTTACAAAATGTTGTTTCTTTAGTACATCTCCATTGATGCACAAAATCAGTTTTATTACAGCATAAAGATTGCTTATATATTTTTTTGTTTGTGTAGGTCAATCTGTTGGCAAGCATCAGAAAGCCTTTCTTCAGCAAATTATATTCTGCTACCTAAAGTTATATCATTGGGATAATTTTGGAGAAACTGTTGACTCCATAAAATATTATGTGGTTCTGGTAATTTGTAAAAATAAGTGTCTAAATATAGGTTTCGATCATTTGCTAAGATATTGTAAAAGTATTTTTGATATTCATAGCTATATTCATGTAAATAACAGATATTGCATATTCCTAATGTTGTGAGTTTTTGTTTTTCTATTTCAGATTATTTTTTGGCTTTTTCTTCTTCAGTAGTATATTTTATAGTATATCCATGAAATTTGCTTTTAATAAAATCTGCGTATATTGTTGGCCATTTTCCAGGAGTATGGAGTATTCTTTCAGCTAAACATGTAGATCTAATATTTTGTTTTTGATCAGGATTTAATCCTAAAAACCATTTTTTACAAATTCCAGTAAGTGTATTTTCTATAAAACTATAGGCATCTTCTCCCTGAAGATTGTAATTATAAATAGCTAAACTATTTTATATCGTGCATTTATCTATTGTTCCATTTATATTTTTACAATAATCTATATTTAAATAAATTTCATGTCAGCTAATTGGTTCGGGTTGACAATTTGATATTTTTGAAGTGTGTTGATTTTGTGGTGTTGGAATACGTTTAGGGGTTGTTGGTGGTATAAATGTTTGTCTAGGAGTATTACTGTTACTTGAACTAGCTTGAGTGCTAGTTGTGCCAGTATTTGTATTTGAGGGAATTATTGGTCTGTCCATGGATGGAGTTTGTGGAGTATTCATAAATTGATGTTTATTAAGAATAGAGATTAACTCATCAAGTTCTTGCGATGGTTCTTTTATGTCAATGATTTCATTAATATGTATGGCTCCTTGAATATTGCTGTGCGTTTGATTATTATTTTGAGGAAGTCTTGATGATTTTTCAGAATACCAAGGAAGAGTATTATTTATTTCTTGTTAATCAAATTCGGTGTAGACACATTCCACAATTATTACTGCTGTTGCAATATTATTATTAAGAATTTGTTGATTTTCTAAAAATCTTTTACCTAATTCTTTTATATTGCTAGCACTATCTGTATAGGTTAACAATTTATATTTCTTTGTAGTAGATTTTTAAATGATTTAGTTTTAGTGATTTGAATTTGATTTAGTTCCATATATCACTTGTGCTTATGTTGTTTGAATTATTCAAACTAAGTCCAAGTTCATATTGTTATTTTATAATCATATAACTGATTACCATCCATTCATTCAAATTTCCCAAAGGGGTTTTTATATGAAATACTTGTTATTCGTTGAAGATTTCTAACTGGTTATTAGAAATATTAATATTTAGTAGTTCTCAAATCCTATTAAATTCTTTTTTGAGATATTCTTTATTTAATTTAGTCATAAAACACACCATCTTCTAATTCCTTTAATTTAAGACATTTATTACATTTTTGTTCTTCTTTTACTTCAGAGTGATAAGAAGGAAAATTAGACTGATATGTGTAACTAGAGGTGCAAAAACATTCATAATGTGTTTTGCATTGTTGTGAATCTTTTGCAGGCTCTGATACCATTTTTGGTGGGGCTCTACCTAAAAATCTGTAGAGTTCTATTCAGTTATTTTTGGTGTAATTAGTTGTTGTAATCATTTTGTTGTTGTTTCTAACTATTTTCCTAATTCCGTAATTTATTGTTCTAGTTTTTCTCTTGATTCCATAATAATAAAAGTCTTCTCTCTAGTGTTATCTCTAAGCATATATTCTATGGGTCCAGCACACTTTCATATATAATATCCTTTATTTCATGAATAATCTACTCCTATAATCGTGTTTCACCTTACTGGGGTTCGACCTTGAATTATCCAGTTCATATCATACTCTTCGATCACCAATCAGTGCTAGTGGATTTCTTAGGAAGATTAGGGCTCAACAATTAAGACCACAACCCTATATGGTTACTTCAGAGAACCAAAGCATAGCCGTCATTCATTTCCTACACTAGGCATAACCAGTAATGCAAAATACAATTATAAAATCATATTATTACAAAATAAAAGACATTACAACATATTATGCTGAAAATATAGAGATATACTTATAGACATCACCAGAGAGAAGTATTATTTAGCCTGACAGGCTATAATAGATGGACCTTCTCTTTGGATTTGAAAGATAGTTCACACCAAACTAGGGAAAACAAGAAAACTCACAAGCCAAGCACACTCTAACTCTATCCCCTTACATAGAAGGTTCTCCCTTATTTATAGATTGAAGGGGATGACAATTACGTATCCATTATTGGTTTTCTGCTGAGTGCTTTGCATAATGTAGATGTCTTTATCTTGCTTTTCTTTTTGAATAATTGTCCTTACTTCTTCTGCTTCTTCTGTTAGAGTGCTCTTTATAATTGAGATGTCTTTGCTTTTTTGAATGAATGTCATACTTTCTCTGAGTGCGTTTAATAATTTGAGTCTTTTCGGCTTTTCTTTTTCTATTGTAGCTTTAATAATTGAGGCTTTTTAATTATTATGACTACTATCTTTTTTCCAATTCTTCTCGAAATGATTGTAGCATTTGCTTTTTCTTACAATATGTACATTGATGTGATTTTTATTTTTGTAGCCATTCACAGAACTTTTATTTTATTTTGCTACTAGCTTTTATCATATTTTTTTGTAGTAAATTAACCCATTTTTGATACAAAACTTCATGAATTCTTCTAGAACTTATTTTTCTATGGCTGTATATGAATAAATTGTCTGAGCAATGATATACCCAGATATTTCCTAAATCTATTTTCTTTATCTCCATCCATATCTGATAGAGATCTTCATCTTTTTGTCTCTGATAAAATGGTTTGTCAGTTATATATTTTGGATAAAATGGTTCACTGCTGATGCTGATTTGTATCAGTGAAATTTATCCTTCTAGTATTTTGGGATATGTTTGGAATAATTTGATATAAATATTCCAATGTTTGACAACCGCCTGTAATGTTTCGACTGCGTCTAAAAAGACTTTTGGTAATTTTTGAAGATTTGATAGATCTTCAAGATACATCATCCGGAGTAATCCAGATCCATATAATTCATAAATAACTTTGGCATCTGTGGTGCCATATATGTAGGCTACATGATATTTTCCATAGGTATGGAAATATATCTGAGCATTAATTTTTTCTTGGTATAGGGAATATCGTTGCCAATTTTCAACTATCTCCAATATGTTCTTTTATTTAGGTACTTCTCTTTGTATTATAACAGCAAAGGTATTTTCATTTTTAATAATTGGTTTAACAGAATTAATTGGAGAGAAATCCTTTAATTCAGCTTGTAACTGTGTTACTGAGGGTAGTTGTTCATCGTCAATTTCTCCAAAGAGATATTTCTTTACCTTATGTAATTCTTCTAATATTTTATTGCTGTAAGCAATTTCACAGTCAAGTTTCCTAGGTTTAGGTTTAGGTTTTATTTGTTTTAGTTTAGGTTTAAGTTTTATTTATTTTATTTTTATTTTAGGTTTATTTTTTTTTAGTTTAATTTAGGTTTTTTTTTTTATTTATTTTTTAAGATTTATTTTAAGGTTTATTTTAAGTTTAGGTTTTATGATCATCATCTGATCGAATGGTCACATTAAAACATAAATTAGATCATATTCAATTACGATAAGGTAGTGGTTTATAGAATAACCTACCAAGCTACATATGCTTATAGTAATAACCATAATATGGTAGTATTTAAACCAAAAAATGAGCCAAATTAATTTTGACAGTTGTATTAGTAAAAGAAATAACTGTTATTATAAGAAATCCATACCTACTAAGAATCGTCCTTTTTCAGTATCATCGGTTAAGAAAGTATGTTGAAAATCAATACGTTGATTATGGATATCCCAAAATCCAAACAAGATATTAGTTTCATGGTGACAATAATGTTTTGTTCAAGTAGAATACTCTAGACAAACATTTATACCACCAACAACCCCTAAACATATTCTGACACCACAAAATCAACACACTTCTAAAATATCAAACTGTCAACCCGAACCAATTAGCGGACATGGAATTTATTTAAATAAAGATTGCTGTAAAGATATAAATGAAATAATAGATAAATAGACGATAGAAAATAGTTTAGCTATTTATAATTACAATCTTCAGGGAGAAGATTCCTATAGTTTTATAGAAAATACACTTACTGGAATTTGTAAAAAATGGATTTTAAGATTAAATCCTGATCAAAAACAAAAAAAATTAGATCTACATGTTTATAAAGAACACTGATACTCTAAAAAAAATGGCCAATAATATATGCAGATTTTATTAAAAGTGAATTTCTTGGATATACTATAAAAATATACTCAAGAAGAAAAGCCAAAAAATAATCTGAAATAGCAAAACAAAAACTCACAACATTAGGAATATGCAATATTTATTATTTACATGAATATATATGTGAATATCAAAAATACTTTTACAATATCTTAGCAAATGATCGAAACCTATATTTAGACACTTATTTTTACAAACCTAAAATAAAATAAAATAAAAACTAAATAAAAACCTAAACTTAAAAATAAATAAAAAATAAAACCTAAATCCTAAACTAAAAAAAGCCTAAACCTAAAATAAAAATAAAATAAAACTTAACCTAGACTAAAATAAACTAAATTAAAATAAATAAAACTTAAACCTAATCCTAAAATAAACTAAACCTAAACCTCAACCTAAACCTAAAATAAAATAAAATAAACTAAAAATAAACCCCAACCAAAACTAAAAAATATAACCTCAAAATAAACCTAAAATAAAAACCTAAAACCTAAAGTTAAAAAAATAAAATAAAAACCTAAACCTAAACCTAAAAATAAAAAAATAAAACAAAAATCTAAAAAATAAAACAAAAAATAAAACTCAACTAAAATAATAAACCTAAACTTAAACCTAAACCTAAAAACTAAACTAAAATAAAAAACACAAACTAAAATAAATAAAATTAAAATAAATAAACTAAACTAAATAAAAATAAAAAATAAACCAAAATAAAAAAAAATTAAATAAATTAAAATAAAGAATAAATAAATAATAAATAAATTAAATAAACTAAATAAACCTAAATCTACTAGTTTACTTAATTTAAAAAGAAAACCCCTAAACCCTAAACCTTAAATCCTACACTCTAAACCTTAAACCCAAAATCCTAAACCTAACTCTAAACCCAAAACCTTAATCCCTAAACCATAACAAAACCTATACAAACTCTAAACCCTAAACCCTAAACCCTAAACCCTTAAAACTTTAAACCCTAAAGCCTAAACATTAAACCCTAAACCCTAAACCATAAATCCTAAACTCTAACCCTAAACCATAAACCCTAAACCCTAAAGCCTAAACCCTAAAACCCTAAACCTTAAACCCTAAATGCTAAAAGTATAAACCCTAAAACCCTAAACCTTAAAATATAAACCCTAAATGATAAACCCTAAACCCAAACCCTAAACCCCAAACACTAAACCTAAACCTAAAGTAACTAAATAAATTAAAAAATAAACCTAATCCATAAAACCTAATAAACATAAACCCTAAGAATGGGCAGAACCTTGACAACAGGAACATCACCATCAACCAAGCTCAGTCTAGATTTGGCGGTGGAGGCGAAGGCAGAGGCGGAGGTTATTGTAGTGGTGGTGGGGGATCTGGAAGTGCTGGTGGATTTGGAGGTGGTGGTCAGAGAAGTGGTGGTTATGGAGGGAGGAGCGATGGAGGTGACAGCCGTGGTGATGGTAGAGGGAGAGATCAGGGATATGATGGTGGATCCTGCTACTCGAGAGGAGGGGGTAGTTTTGATGGCAATAAGAGAAATTGAAAAATGGGTGATATGATCTGCTGCTTATGGAGATGTGTCTTTACATAAAAGATGGTTCTAGTTATCTAGGGTTTTTATTTGCTCTATGTGTGCTCATTTTTTATCTATGTCATCATTTATTTCTTAGAAAACTTGGTGTGTTACTTGGTTGATGAAATTGAAAAGAAGTTGAATCAATTTATTCTCAGTTAAAAAAAAACCCCAAAACCCTAAACCCTAAATTAAAACTTCAACCCTAGACCTAAAACCTAAACTCTAAACTCTAAACTCTAAAAACCCTAAACCCTAAACCTTAAACACTAAACCCTAAAACCCTAAACCCTAAAATATAAACCCTAAAATTTAAACCCTAAACCCTTAACCCTAAACCCTAAATCCTAAATCGACGCTCTCTGGCGATTGTGATTTCCCTTTCATTTTCATTGCGACTTGGCCAATTTTTGATCTTTCTTGATTGTAATTTTGATATTTGTCTAATTCTGATTGCTAATGTGAGTTTTCCTTTGCTCTTTCAATGGCGGAGGAGCCACTTTCCTGTTGAGCTTTTCAAACTTGGAGGTTGGGCATCATTTTTACATGGAATTATGGATCCAAAATCATCCCTACTGCTACAATTAAGTCCTTCAAGGATGCATTATCGGTAAGAATCTTTCCCAATTTGGTGAATTTGATCTCGACCTCATTTCATGGGATGCTGTTATGTGCTCGGATCTAGACATGGAAAAGTTGGCTAAGCCTTTTGAATTCTCTTTAGTGGATAAATTTTCCTTCGCCAACTCTCAATAACATCGATCATTTTTCATAGCCTTAAACTTTCGGTGTTTTCACTATTGGATTGATTGATCTAGGCATATTTTAATTCAGCTCTCTAATGACTTAGATTACTCAAGAGTCTTTTGCCGCTCTTACTTTGTGTTTAATTATCAAATGCGACTAAAATGGTCTCCTCTTTTGATATAAAGAGGAATCCCCAATTGTTCCTATATGGATAGCTCTTCCTAATATGAGAATACATTATGTTACATCAAGTTCTCTGCGGTTGGGGCTCTCTTTGGTCGCCTCTTCAAATTGATCAGCCACCATGCAAGATCACGCCTTGCTGCTCGTATTTTGGTTGAGATTGATATTACTAAAAGCATCCTAAAGAAGTTTGGATCTTTGAGAAATTTGGTTATAATCAAAAGTGGAATTTGAGAATTTCTATTTTTTTTTGCACACATTGTAAGAAACATGGCCATGATCAATCGAATGTTTTATGTTGCATCCTCATCTTAAAAAGAATAAATTGTCAGATCCTAATCCTACTCTATCAAATGAAAAATCAATAAATTTTCTTATGTACCTAAAGTCACTCAAAATGGGAATCATCCCCTACCCCTAGTCCTTTTTTATCCAGATTTGCCTATTGAGCAATAGCATGTTACAAATAATGCTCGAGGTTTGTGAGGAGGCTAATGATAACTTACTTAACATTACTTCTAATTGTAATAATTTGGCTCCTCAAGATAATACCTTCACTCATTCTAACCTACCCCTTTTGGCTAGTGAACTCGAAGAGACAAATTTTGAAATTGATCCTTTGATGAAAGAGCAAAATCTAAAAACTGTTGATCCTTTGATGATGGAACAAAATCTAAAAAGTAATTCTAAAAATGAGCATGAAATCTGTGTTATTAATGGCATCAAAACCTCTCCTTCTACTACCCTTCAGAGTGATACACATGCTAAACCTCTTTCTCAGCTTAATTCTGACACTGAAGAAGGGGAAATTACCATTAGGAATGCTTTGACTGATATAAGTCCTATTCTGAATATCACAAATCACTCTCTCTCAGATGGGGATACTTTGGACAAAGATAGACCTTTTCAAACTATTTTAAAAAAAATCCCTTAAAGCTAGAATGTTCATTAATTGCTCCACTAGAACTACTAGATCTTCTCTAACTTCCCTTAAATAACTGCCACTACTTCTCTTTTCTTCTTACTTTTTATTTCTTTAGTTATCTCTTTTCCTTTTCTTCCTTTTTTATTATGATCAATTTACTTATTTGGAATGTTAGGGGTATTGGGACTCTCATTATCCACAACTATATTAGAAGTCTTTGCCGTACTAATAACATAGCCTTACTTGTTGTTATTGAACCATTCATACACTCTTCTAAGATCAACCATGTTGCTAGAACGCTTGGCTTTCAAATTTTTTTTATAATATTAGCAATAAAATTTGGTGTTTTTGGAATAATTTAGTCAACATCTCTTTCCTTGATGATCTTCAACAATTGGTTAATGTCCACATCTCATTGGGTGAATTTTCTATTCTTGGTTCCTTTATTTATGCTTCTTATAGTGGTAGGAACATCCTTTGGGATAACTTAAGAACCTTTGCCTCCTCGGTCAACAAACCACGGTTGGTTGGGGTGATTTCAACACTATTCTCTCTTCCTCAGAAAGAAGGGGAGGTTCCTCTCCTAACATTCATTCCATGGAAGAATTTTCTAATATGATTCTTGATTACATCAATTGATATTGGCTTTATAGGCCCGACTATACATGGCATAACTCTAGACTCTAGGCCTTTGACATGACTCTTTTTAATTCTCTTTGGATCAATCAATGGCCCATTACTATTGAATATTTGAGTAACTTTGTTTGATCATGCTCCACTTTTGATTTCTATCCAAAATCCCTCCAGTAGATTATCCTCCCCCACTTCTTTTAGATTCCAAAATATGTGGATCCAACACATTGATTTCATAAATGTTGTATCCATTAACTGGATGGCCCCTCTTCATCCGGATAATTTTGTTAAGGGAATGATTCACCTCTGGCTTAAGCTTAAAAGGCTTAAACAAAACCTAAATTGGTGGAACAAGCATCATTTTAAAAATCTTTTTGCCAATCTCAAAAATATGGAACAATTAGTTTGTTCTCTTGAAGATACTATTTTGACTGACTCTACTAAACTTGCGGAGTTGAATGTAGCTAAAGATAACTTGGTTAACTATCAGAATATGGAAGAAACCTTGGCGAAAAGGACTAGCAAACATATTGCGATGGTGACAAAAAATACCGTGTACTTCCATGCTCTTTTCAAAAAAAGAAAGCCTTAAACTCTATTAAAAAATTAAAATGATAACGACAATTTGGATCAATCGATAATAATGATATTAAAGATTCTATCACATATCATTTTAAAAATTTATTAAACAACAACCCTTCCTTAGAAGCTCTTTCCAACTCACACCTGATTCCCTCAACGATTACTAATGATGACAACCACCTGCTTAGTTTGCATCCTACGGAAGCTGAGATTGGTAATATTCTCAATAGCATGAACACTGATTCTGTTGCTGGCCCTGAAGGCTACACGACTAAATGTTTTCAGCATTGTTGGCCTATTATTAAGTCTGATCTTGTTGATGCTATGGTTGATTTTTTTGATGACAATCCTTTACCTAGATATTTTTCTAGCACTTCCATTATTCTCATTCCCAAAATTAATAATCTTGATTCTTGGGTGATTTCAGACCTATCAGCCTTTGCACCTTCTTTCATAAACTCATTGCCAAATTAATTGCCAATAGAATTAGTCCACTACTGCCTAAAATTATTTCACCAACCAAACTGGCTTTGTTAAAGGTAGAGCTATATCTGACAACATTCTTCTTGCCCAAGAGTTGATTCATGACATCGATGCTTCTACCAGAGGTGGTAACATCCTTTTCAAACTGGACATCTCTAAAGCTTTTAACAACCTCTCTTGGAATTTCCTCTTCTAAATTCTTCATTTGTTTGGTTTTTCTGACTATTTTATCCACCTCATTAAAAATTGTATTACCAATGTTTGGTTCTCTGTTATCATGAATGGTGAGTCCCTTGGTTTTTTCCCTTTGATGCATGGTTTGAGACAAGGAGATCCCTTATCACCCTCTCTTTTATTATTCGTTGAATATCTTTCAGGAGCCTTAATGATCTTTTAACAATAATCCCATCATATTTTTTTAGAACTTAAGGTGGTCTTCCTGTCTCTCATCTTAGTTTTGCTGATGACTTCATAATCTTTTGCAATGCCTCTATTCATCACATTAAAACTATTAAGAATCCTTTAAATAAATTTGGTAACGAAAGTGGTCTTTTTCTTAACGAAGGTAAAAGTTGTTTCATTCCTTCCACTAAAATCCCTAGTAATAGGATCAACAAAATCTTGAGAATTACTAACTTTCAGCAACAACAACTTCCTATTAAATATCTTGGTGCTCCACTTTTAAAGGTCAAAAGATCACATCTCTTTGATGAGCTAATCCAAAAAATCTCTAATAAAATTTTATTTGGGAATTTCATTTACTCTGTAGGTTCACTTTGATTAAGAGCACCCTTAACTCCATGCCTCTATATCTCATTCAAACCATTGTGCTGACCAATTCTACCATTAACAGAATTGAGCGCCTCCTTAACAAATTCTCTGGGGTTCTAACAATTCTTCTAAAAGAATGCATTGGACCTCTTGGTATAAAAGCTGTGGCACTCTTGCTGAAGGTGGTCTTGGATGTAAGCCAATCAAGGAAGCTATCAGTGCTTTTTCTTATAAACTTTGGTGAAATTTTAGGAGCAACAATAGTCTTTGGGCTAATTTCATGACTGCCAAATACTGTCAGGGTAAGCACCCTCTCATTTGCCCCTATAGAATGGGAGACTCTCCTATTTGGAAAAGACTTTGTTCCATCAAATGGGAAGCCAAATCATTAATATCTTGGGGGATTAACTCTGGTACCTCTTTCTTTTGGAAAGATAACTGGACTGGAGGTGGGTCCATTGATGACTTACTTTCTACCCATTCCAGTGCCGCTATTAAAGTGAACTCTTTCTGGCAGAATAATATGTGGAACAATAGTAAGCTTATTGATTAAATTCCTTTCTATCTTTTAAATAAGCTTACTACTATTCTTATCATTCCTAGCAATCATGATCAGATCCTTTTTAAGCTTTCTCAAAATAGTGACCTCAACCTTAAAAATGTTTGGATTCAAATTAAAGAAGCTCATGACTTTTCCAATGTGTTTTTCAAAATTTGGAATAACACTATTCCTATTTCTTATTCTATTCTAACTTGTATCAAAAAAACTTCATCCCTGTTGACTCCTTGATGTGGGGTAAAGGTTTTTACTTACCTTCAAAATGCTACTGCAGCTTTTACATTGAGAATGTGAATCATGTTTTTGTTAACAGAGCCATTACTTCCAAACTTTGGATTTGTTATGATGCTATCTTTAACATTGAAAAATTCAATGGATCCTTAACTTTATACCAACTTCTTGAAGTTTATTTTGAAAATACTATTAAAGTCATAACTGCTATCACTCTTATTTGGTTCATATGGATGGACAGAAATGATGCAAAACATCGTGGGACTCCTACGAACCACATGAGAATAATTGCTAGAATTAAAAATAAGATCATGACTTGTTTAATGCTAATTTAATTAACTACAATCAAAGGTTGTAAATTTGTGACCAAAAAACTAAGTTTTAACTTGCTGGATCCACCCAACGATAAGGATGACAAGATTGCTTATTGGGTAAAACCTCATGCTAATACTATTAAAATTAACACTGATGACTCTGTTTCTCAAAATGCCATGGTGGCATTTTCAAAACCTTAATGGTAAAGTCTTATGTGCTTTTGCTTACCCCATAATACTTGCTGTTCCTTTTCGAGCTAATGAGTTTACAAAGCTATTGAGATTTGCCTTCAAAAGTTGGCTCAATATTTGGATTGAGGTGGATGCTCTGTTGCTGATTGATCTTTTGATTTCCACCAAAATGGGCAATACAGAATTGTACTACCTTCTAAAGCGACTAGATCCCTCCTCTCTCAACTCTATTTTTAAATCACTCATGTATGGCGTGAAGGTAATGCATGTGCTGATTACCTTGCTAATCTGGGTGCTAGATTGGATGGCATAAAATTCTTTGGTCAACTTACACTTCCTAAAAATTTGCATGGTTTGGTTAATTTGACAATCTTGGACTCCTTACCTCAAAAATTAATCCATCCCATTGGTTTGACCGTTACATTACGTTTAATTGCATCAACTTCTATTTAGTTTTGATGTTTCTCTAGATGGTTAAGTTACCCTTTCTAGTATTAATAATTTGGTATTGGAGATGGATTATTTTATGCTTTTCTTCGCTTTAAAGGAGACTTCTTGCTATCATTATTATGTTTATGGGTCCTATTGTAATTTTCCATTATATGATTAAGGTTTTTTTCCTTAATCTAGAAATTTGTTCATGGCCTCATGACTTTACTTCATTATGTAATTGCTATAATTTTGTATGACTTCATGGCATCTCAAATTTATCTCTTTTCTCTCTTTGGTGTGCCCCTCCTATGCTTTCTAACCTCACCTCCATTACATGAGAGCAACGCAATAACCTCGCTATGATTCTTTTGGGATGGGATTTTCTTCATTTCATTTCCTATTTTCTGGTGATGTTGGCTTACCTGGTCTGCTTTTCTTATCTTGAAGGATTTCAATGATGGTTTTCTTGAACCCCTTTCGAGTCTATGTTATCTCCTGTTCATGATTTATCTTATGGTGGGTGCAACAATTGTTTTGTTGTTTTAATTGTTGGCTATTAGATTATTTGGTCTTTAGTCCAGCAGCCTGATTCTGGGGTTATTTCTCTGATTGTCTTTGCTATTTGCAACTGGGCTATTGCTTATCATCTGGTATTTATGGACTACTTAATCTGCTGCTATTTATTTCATCCTGGTTCTGTTAGACTTGTGCATATCCTTGTGTTATCTTATGCACTGTCTATTCTGAATGGGTGGTTCTATGGTCAGCTAGCTGTTATTTGTTGTCTTGGCTATTTATTGTCTTGGTTATTTGCTGTCTTGGTTTTTCTGATTGTTCTTCCTAATCTCATCTCCCTAACCTGTATGGAGAGACACTATTATACCCTTATTATTATTATTATTTTCTCCTTCTAGGATTGGACTTTCTTTTTGTCTTCTTTCCAGTCTACTTTTACTAATGCTGTTGGCTTAACTGCTGGTCTGCTTTTCTTTGTCTTGAAGGATTCCAATGTTGGCTCTCCTTTGAACCCATTCTGTGCCTATGTTGTATCACTATTTTATTTTGGTTTATCTTATGGTGGGTGCAATGGCTTTGCCATTTTATTTGTTACTGATTATGCTATTACTACTTGGTTACTAACTAATGCGTTATTCGAATGGGTGGCTTTATGGCCCTAGTACATTTGTCTTTGGTTGTTTGTTGTCTTGGTTATCTGCTATCTTGGGTTTTCAGGATTTTAATGTTGGCTCTTCTTTGAACCCCCTATGTTTCTATGCTATTTCTCTATTTGATATTGGATTATCTTATTATTTTGCTATTTTATCTGTTGACTATGGGACTTTAAGGGCCTATGTCCAAAAAGCTCCTTATGGGTTTCTGATTGTCTTTCTTGTGTATGCCGCTTATCACCGATATCTATGGACTACTTAATCTTGCTATTTTTCCATCTTGGTTTAGTTAGACTTGTGCAGATCCCTGTGATTATGCTTTTATCTACTTGGTTATTATCTTATGCACTGTCTATTCTGAATGGGTGGTTCTATGGACAGCTGCTGTCTTTTGCTGTCTTGGTTGTTTGCTGATCTGGATTATCGAGTTTTATGACCAACATGTTGTTACTGGGGCTGTCCTTCTGACTATTTTTATTTGGTGCTGTTTAAGGTGGGATGCAGCCTATTTCCTGTGGTTATTGGTACAACTAATATGTTCTATTCTCACTTAGACTTGCATCACTTGTTGTATTTGGGTTTGGGTTCCTGCCTTGCTTTACATTTGCTTTTTGTTAACTTCTACAATGGTTATTAATAAGGGGGTTGTTAACATCGCATTGCTTATTATGATTGGGTTTCTTTTTGGACTATACCTGTACTCCGGCACGAAAGTTTCATATATGTCTCATATGTTTGGCTCATTGATTTGCTTAGTAGGATTTCAGCAAGTTGCTTTTTCTGCTGTTCTCTTGTGGTGGGTTTTATGCCTAATTATACTCTTGGCTATGGTTTTAAAAGGGATTCTGGCAAAGATGGCTTAGTCTCATATGTATAGGAATTCTCATGCTATGGTGACTATATTGATGATAATTTTCTTGTATGGGACCCCTTATCTTTCTACTTTTTGCTATCTCCTTTCTATATTATATATGGCTTTGTTTAGGTTTGCAGGTACTAAGGCCCATAAGACTTTCAACAAATAGCTACTTTCTTCTCACAGGTTTGTAGGCTATGATGGCTGTGATGATTTTCCTTCTTGTTGGTAGTAGCTCTTGTGATGTAACCCTTCAGAAGTTTGGATGCTCATATTTGCATCTGCCCAATTTGGTGTGAGCCGAGCCTTCTTTCACACACTTCTCTATATTTTCCTTAGTTTATGCTACTCTCTTTCACTTTCTCTCAGTACTTTTAACTATTCTAATTTCTATCTTTCTTCATTTTTGGAGATGCATTTCTCTTTTTCTTTTGCAGGTTTTCTCTCTACTGACATGCATTCTATTATCCTGAAGAGCTTTGGCCCTGATCTATCCATTGTCTTACCCATGTTAATCATTTTGTATCTTTTGTTTTACTTTTCTTTTATTTTGCTTTTTGTTGATGAGGATTTACTCTCTGAAGTAGCTCTTTGAGCAGTAGTTTTGGAGTTTATCCCCTCTTAAGGATCTTGTAACCCTCTTTTTGTGGCAATAAAATTCCCCCTATATGGGGTTTTCGAAAAAAAAAACCCTAAACCCTTAAACCTAAATCCTAAATCTTGAACCCTCAACTAACCCTAAACATTTAACCCTAAAAAGCTAAAAACCTAAGCCAAAACTAAATAAAACATAAAAATAAAATAAATAAAAAAGCTTAAACCAAAATAAAATAAAAAATAAAATAAAATCAAAACCTAAACTAAAACCTAAACCTAAAGCTAAAGCTAAAGCTAAACCTCAAGAGAAAATAAAATAAAAAATAAAAACTAAACAAAAATATAAATAAATAAAACCTAAACTAAAGTAAAAATAAAAAATCTAAATAAAATAAAAACTAAACTTAAAAAAATAAAATAAACCTAAAATAAAATAAAATAAAAAGTAAATAAAAACCTAAACCTAAAAAATAAACCTAAAAACAAAGAAAAAATAAAACCTCAATCCAAAATTAAAAAAAAACTTAAACCTAAAATAAAACAAATAAACCTAAACCTAAACTAAAATAAACAAAACTAAAATAAATAAAACTTAAACCTAAATCTAAAATAAGCTAAACCTAAACCTAAACCTAAACCCTAAATAAAATAAAATAAACTAAAAAATAAAACCTAATAATAAATCTAAAATAAAAACATAAAACCTACACCTAAAAAAATAAAATAAAAACCTAAACCTAAACCTAAAAATAAAAAAATAAAACTTAACCTAAAAAATAAAATAAAATAAAAATAAAATTGAACTAAAAAATATACCTAAACCTAAACCTAAAAAATAAACTAAAATAAAAAACCTAAAGTAAAATAAATAAACCTAAAATATATAAACTAAACTAAATAAAAAAAAATAAACCTAAATAAAAATACAAAATAGAATAAACTAAAATAAATAGAAAATAAATGAAATAAACCTTAACCAATGAGTTTACTTAATTTAAAAAAAATAAAATAAAAAAACCCTAACTCTAAACCCTAAATCCTAAAACTAACCCCCAAACCTTAAACCCTAAATCCTAAACCCTAAACCTTAAAACCTTAAACTCTAAACCCTAAATCTTAAACACTAAACCTTAAACCCTAAATCCTAAACCCTAAACCCTAAACCCAAACCTACAACCCTAAACCCTAAACCCTAAACCTACAACCTACAATAACCTAAACCACAAACCCTAAACCCTAAACACTAAACTATAAAAACCTAAAAACCTATATGTAAACTAAATATAACCTAAAAAAAAAACCAAAACCTATATAAAATAATAAAAGAAAATAAAATAAAAACCTAAACTAAAACCTAAACCCAAACCTAAACCTACACATAAAAAATTTTCAAAAATAAAATAAAGTAAACTAAAATATAATAACTAAAAACCTAAACTAAACTAAAAAATAAAATAAACCAAAAAATAAATAAAATAAATAAAATAAAAATAAACATAAAATAAAATTAAAATAAAATTAAAATAAAATAAAAATAAAATAAAATAAAAACTAAATAAAAACCTAAACATTAAAATAAAACCTAAAAATAAATAATAAATGAAAACTAAACCCTAAACAAAATAAAATAAACCTAAACCTAAACTAAAATAAACTAAACTAAAATAGATAAAACCTAAATCTAAACCTACACTAAATAAATTAAAATAAATAAATAATATTCCTAAACCTAAATCAAAAAATAAAACCTAAAATTTGAACCTAAAACCTAAACCTAAAAACATAAAATAAAAATCTAAACCAAAACCAAAACCTAAAAATATTAAACCAAAACCTAAAAAATAAAATAAAAATAAAACTAAATTAAAAAATAAGCATAAACCTAAACGTAAACCTAAAAAATAAATAAAAATAAAACCCTAAATTTAAATAAATAAACTAAATTAAGTAAAAATTAAAAATAAACATATATAAAAATTAATAATATAATAAACTAAAATAAATTAAAAATAAATAAACTAAATAAACCTAAACCTACGCTTTAATTAAAAGACCAAACCTAAATCCTAGACCCTAAACCCTAAACTCTAAACCCTAAACCCTAAAACAAACCCTAAACCCTAAACCCTAAACCTACAACCGTAAACCCTAAAAAACCCTAAACCCTAAACCCTAAAAAACCATAAACCCTAAAACTAACCCTAAACCCTAAACCTTAAAACCCTAAACCCTATACCATAAACCCTAAACCCTAAACCCTAAACCCTAAACTTTAAACTTTGAAACCCTAAACCCTAAACTTTAAATCCTAAAACCCTAAACCCTAAACCTTAAACCCTAAAACCTACAACCCTAAATCCTAAACCCTAAACCCCAAACCCTAAACCCTAAACCCTAAACCCAAAACCCTAACAACATACAAACCTAGACCTAAACTAAATAAAACCTACAAATAAAATAAATAAATAAAACCTAAACCTACATATAATAATAAAATAAAATAAAATAAAAACCTAAACTAAAACCTAAACCTAAATCTAAACCTAAACCTAAACATAAAAAAAATAAACTAAAATAAAACAAATAAAAACTTAAACTACACTAAAAAATAAATAAACCCAAAAACAAAAAACCTAAATAAAATAGAAACTAAATAGAAAATAAAAATAAAATAAACCTAAAATAAAAAAAATAAAACTAAATAAAACCTAAACCTAAAAAAATAAATTAAAATTAAACTAAATTAAAAAATAGACATGAACATAAAGCTAAACCTAAAAAATAAACTAAAATAAAAAACCTAAAGTAAAATAAGTAAACCTTAAATAATTAAACTAAGTTAAATAAAAATTTAAAATAAAAATAAATATAAATAAATAATATAATAAACTAAAATAAATAAAATAACCTAAATAAACCAAATAAACCTAAACCTACCGATTTACTTAATTTAAAAAAAAGGCCCTAAACCATAAACTCTAAAAAATAAAACGTAAACCTAAAAAATAAAATAAAAATTAAATTAAATTTAAAAATAAACATGAACCTAAAGATTAACCTAAAAAATAAACTAAAATAAAAAACCTAAAGTAGAAAAAATAAATCTAAAATAAATAAACTAAGTTAAATAAAATTTAAAAAATAAATATAAACTAAATTAGACATAAAAATTAAAATAAAATGTAAACTAAAAAATAAAAATAAAAATGAAAAATAAAAATTATAAGTAAAATAAATATAAACTAAATAAAAAAATAAAACGTAAACCTAAAAAATAAAATAACAATTAAACTAAATTAAAAAATAGACATGAACCTAAAGCTAAACCTAAAAAATAGACTAAAATAAAAAACCTAAAGTAAAATAAATAAACTAAGTTAAATAAAAATTAAAAATAAAAATAAATTTAAATAAACCTAAAAACAAATCCTAAAAATAAAAAAAAATTAAACATAAACCCTAAACTAAAAAAAACCTAAACCTAAAATAAAAATAAAATAAACCCATCCTAAGCTAAAATAAACTAAACTAAAATAAATAAAACCTAAACCAAAACCTAAAATAAACTAAACCTAAACCTAAACCTAAACCCTAAATAAAATTAAATAACCTAAACCTAAACTAAAAAATAAAACCTCAAAATAAACATAAAATAAAAACCTAAAACCTAAACCTAAAAAAAATAAAATAAAAACCAAAACCTAAACCTAGAAGTAATACAATAAAACATAAACCTAAAAAATTAAATAAAAATAAAACTAAACTAAAAAATAAACCTAAACTTAAACCTAAACCTAAAAATAAACTAAAATAAATAACCTAAACTAAAATAAATAAACCTAAAACAAATAAACTAAACTAAATAAAAATAAAAACAAACCTAAATAAAAATAAAAGTAAAATAAACTAACTAAAATAAATAAACTTAAACCTACGAATTTACTTAATTTAAAAAAAAAATAAAAAAAATCCTAACACTAAACCCTATACCCTAAAACTAATCCTAAACCCTAAACCCTGAACCCTAAACCTACAACCCTAAAAAACCCTAAACCCTAAACCCTAAACCTTAAAACACTAAACCTTAAACCCTAAACTAAACTAAACCCTAAACCCTAAACCCACATAATTAAACCCTAAACCCTAAACCCTAAAACCTATAACTCTAAACCCTAAAGCCTAAACCCCAAACCCTAAACCCTAAACCCTAAAGTCGAAACCCTAAAAACCTAAAAACCTAAACCTAAACTAAATAAAACCTAAAAAATAAAAAAAAAAAAAAACCTAAACCTAAATAAAAATGAAAAAAATAAAAAAACAAAAACATAAACTAAAACCTAAATCTAAACCAAAAACTAAATGTAAAAATAAAATAAATTAAAATAAAATATAAAAGGTAAATTAAAATAAAATAAATAAAACCCTATACTGAATAAAAAAATAAAATAAACTTAAAAATAAATACCCTAAATAAAATAAAAACTAAACATAAATTAAGAATAAAATAAACCTAAAATAAAATAAAATAAAAACTAACTAAAAACCTAAACCTAAAAAATAAACCTAAAAATTATACCTAAAAATAAATTAAAAAAACCTAAACCTAAAATAAACAAAATAAAATAAACGTAAACCTTAACTAAAATAAACTAAACTAAAATAAATAAAACCTAAACCTAAACCTAAAATTAACTAAATAAAATAAAATTAACTAAAAGTAAACCTAAACCTAAACTAAAAAATAAAACCTAAAATAAAAACCTAAAACCTAAACCTACAAAAATAAAACATAAACCATAAAATAAACCTAAAAATAAAAAATAAACCCTAAACCTAAAAATTAAAATAAAAATAAAACTAAACTAAAAAATAAGCCTAAACCTAAACCTAAACCTAAAAAATAAATTAAAATAAAAAACTTAAACTAAAATAAATAAACTAAAAATAAATAAACTAAACTAAAGAAAAATAAAAATAAACTTAAATAAATAAAATAAAATAACCTAAAATAAATAAAAAATAAACTAAATAAAGCTAAACCTACTGGTTTACCCTAAACCCTAAATCCTAACCCTAAACCCTACACCTTAAACCCACAACCCTAAACCCAAAACCCTAAACCCTAAACCCTAAACCTAAAACCCAAAACCCAAAACCCAAAACCCTAAAAACCCAAAACCCTAAACCCTAAACCCTAAACCCTAAACTAACCCTAAACCCTAAGCTAACCCCAAACCCTAATCCCAAAACCCTCAAAATCTTAAACCCTAAACCTTAAAACTTAAAAACCTAAACATAAACTAAATAAAATCTACTAATAAAATAAATAAAAACTCCTAAACCTAAAGAAAATAAAAACCTAAACTAAAACCTAAACCTAAACGTCAAAATTAAAAAATAAAAAATTGAAAAACGAAATAAAAGAAATAAAAACCCAAACTAAATTAAAAAATAAAATAACCTAAGAATATAAAACATAAATAAAATAAAAACTAAACATAAAATTTAAATAAAATTAACCTAAAATAAAATAAATCAAAAATAAAATAAAATAAAAACTAAATAATAACCTAAACTTAAAAAATAAACCTAACAATACATAAGAAATAAAACCCAAACCCTAAATTAAAAAAAAACCTAAGCCTAAATTAAAAATAAAATAAATAAGATAAAATAAACCAAAACCTAAACCTAAACTAAAATAAACCAAACTAAAATAAATAAAACCTAAACCTAAACCTAAACCTAAATAAAATAAAATAAAATAAACTAAAAATAAACCTAAACCTAATATAAAGAAATAAAACCTAAAAGTAAGTCTAAAACAAAAACATAAATCATAAACCTAAAGAAATAAATTAAAAACCAAAACCTAAACATAAAAATGAAAAATGAAACCTAAACCTAAAAAAAATAAAAATAAAACTCAACTAAAAAATAAACCTAAATTAAAAAAAAAACTAAAATTAAAAACCTAAACTAAAATAAATAAACTAAACTAAATAAAAATAAAAATTAAACCTAAATAAAATTGAAAAATAAAATAAACTCAAATAAATAAAAAATAAACTAAATAAACTAAATAAACTAAATAAACCTAAACCAACCAATTTACTTAATTTAAGGAAAAAAACCATAAACCCTAAACCCTAAACCCTATACCCTAAAACCTTAAACCCTAAACCATAAACCCTAAACCTTAAACCCTAAAACCCTAAGGCTTGAACCCTAAACCCTAAACCCTAAAACCCTAAACTCTAAACCCTAAACCCTAAACCCTAAGCTCTAAAACCTACAACCCTAAACCCTAAACCCCAAACTTTAAACCCTAAACCTTAAACCCTAAACTAACCCTAAACCTTTAACCTAAACTATCTAAACCTTAAGTAACCTTGACAAAGAACATCACCACAATCAGCTTAGTCAGATCCGGGAAGGAGGCGAGGCAGTTATTGCAATGGTGGTGGGGATCTAGAGGTTGGTGGATATGGAGGTGGTGGTCAGAGGGTGGTTATGGAGGTGAGGGAGCGACGGAGGTTACAACCGTGGTGGTGGTGGAGGTAGAGATCACAGATATGATGGTGGATCCTACTACTCAAGAGGCTGGAGTGGTTCTGATGGGAACTGGAAAAATTGAAGAATGACCGATCCGATTTGCTACTTATGGAACTATGTCTTTATAATAGAGATGATTCTAGTTATCTAGAGCTTTTGATTTATTGTATGCGTGCTCATTTTTTATCTAAGTCGTCACTTGTGTCTTAGACAACATGGTGTGTTACTTGGTTGATGAAATCAAAAGAAGAAATGTTGAATATGAATTTGTTCTCTATTAAATAAAAAAGCCAAAAACCATAAACCCTAAATGAAAACCTGAATCCTAGACCTAAAACCTAAACCCTAAACCCCAAAGCTTAAACTCTAAAAAGCCTACACCCTAAACCTTAAACCTTAAACCCTAAACCCTAAAAGTCTTATGCTAAATGCTAAACCCTAAACCCTAAACCATAAAACACTAAACCCTAAACACTAAATCATAGACCCTACACTCTAAACCCTAAACCTTAAACCCTAAAAAGCTAAAAACATAAAGCTAAACTAAATAAAACCTAAAAATAAAATAAATAGATAAACTAAGACAAAATAAAATAAAATAAAAACTTAAAGAAAATCAGAAACATAAACCTAAACCTTAACCTAAAAAGAAAATAAAATAAAAAATAAAAATGAACTAAAATTTAAAAAACTAAACTAAACTAAAAATAAAAAACCTAAATAAAATAACAACGAAACCTAAAATAAAAATAAAACAAACCTAAAATAAAATAAAATAAAATAAAAACTAAATAAAACCTAAACCTAAAAAATACACTGAAAAGTAAATAAAAACTAAAACCTAAACCATTAACAAAAAAAACCTAAAATTCAAATAAAAATTAAATAAACAAAATAAAATAAAGCTAAACCTAAACTAAAATAAATAAAATCTAAACCTAAACCTATAATATTCTAAACCTAAACCTAAACCTAATTTAAATAAAATAAAATAAATTAAAAATATACCTAAACTTAAATTAAAAATAAAACCTAAAACCCACACCTAAAAAATAAAATAAATTAAACCTATAAAATATTAAAACTAAATCTAAATAATAAAATAAATAAAACTAAACTAAAAAACCTAAACCTAAAAAAAAATAAATTTACAAAACCTAATCTAAAATAAATAAACCTAATATAAATAAACTAAACTAAATAAAAATAAAAAGTAAACCTAAATAAATAAAGTTAAAATAAACTAAAAGAAATAAAAAATAAACTAAATAAACATAAACCTACTAGTTTACTTAATTTAAAAAAAACCCTAATCTCTAAATCCTAAACCCTAAAGCCTAAACCTTAAACCTTAAAACTAACCCTAAACCCTAAACCCTAAATCGATAACCCTAAACCTACAAATCTAAACCCTAAACCCTAAACCCTAAACCCTAAATCCTAAACCCTAAAAAATCTTAAACCCTAAAAAAACCTAAATGATAAACCCTAAACTAAGAAAACTAAATAAACCTAAACCCATCGATTTATTAAAAAAACCCTAAAACCTAAATCCTAAACCCTAAGCCCAAAACTTTAAACCCTCAACCCTAAACCCTAAAACTAACCCTAAGACTGAGGTTATACTTGGTGGTGAGGGAGAGATCAAGGGATATGATGGCATCCTACTGAGAGGCAGTGGTTCATGGAAACTAGAGAAATTGAAGAATGACGATCCGACTCCGCTTATGGAACTGTCTTTACAAGTGATTATAGTTATCTAGGGTTGATTTGCTCATGTGTGCTCATTTTTTATTTATGTTGTTGCTGTAGAAAACTTGGTGTGTTACTTGGTTGATGAAATAGAAAGAAGAAATGTTAAATCAATTTGTTCCCTATTAAAAACAAATCATAAACCCTAAACCCTAAACCCTAAGCCCCAAACCCTCAACAAACCCTAAACCTAAACCCTAAAAAGCTAAAAACCTAAACCTAAACTAAATAAAACCTAAAATAAAATAAATAAAAAACCTAAATGAAAATAAAGTAAGAAAATAAAATAAAATAAAAGCCTAAACTAGAACCTAAACCTAAATTAAACTAAAAAAATATAAACTAAACTAAGATAAAATAAATAAAAACCAAAACTAAACTAAAAAAATTAAAAACTTAAATAAATAAAAAAACTAAACCTAAAATAAAATAAAATAAAATAAAATAATAACTTAAAAAACCTAAAACTAAAAATAAACCTAAAATAAAACCTAAAAATAAATAAAAATAAAATAAAACCTAAACCCTAAACTAAAAAAAAAAAACTAAAGGTAAAAGAAAATAAAATAAACCTAAACTGAACTAAAATAAAAAAATAAAACCTAAACCTAATCCTAAAATAAACTAAACATAAAACTAAACCTAAAACCTAACTAAAATAAAATAAATTAAGAATAAACTTAAACATAAACTAAAAAATAATACTTAAAAAATTATCTAAATAAAACATAAAACCTAAACCTAAAAAAAATAAAATACAAACATATACCTAAACCTAAAAATAAATATCTAAACCTAAAATATAAAATAAAAGAAAACTAAACTAAAAATAAACCTGAACCTAAACCTAAACCTAAACCTACAAAAATAAACTAAAATTAACAAACTAAACTAAATAAAAATAAAAATAAAAATAAAAATAAAAAATAAAAAATAAATAAAAAAAACAAAAAATAAATCAATTAAATTAAATAAACCTACGAGTTTACCTAATTAAAAAAATAAAAAATAGAAATAAATAAAGAAACACTAATCCTTCAACCCTAAACCCAAAACCTACAACCCTAAACCCCAAATCCTAATCCTTAAAACCCTAAACCCTAAACCTTAAACCCAAAAACATACAAACCTAAACCCTAAAGCCAAAACCTTAAACCCTAAACCCTAAACCCTAAAAACCTAAAAACCTAAACCTAAACTAGATAAAACCAAAAAAATAAAATAAATAAAAAAACCTAAACCTAAATATAATAAAAACAAAAATAAAATAAAAATCAAAACCTAAATATAAAAATAAATAAATTAAAATAAAAAATAAAAATAAACTAAAATGTAATTAATAAAATCTAAACTAAACTAATAAATAAAATAAACCTAAAATAAAAAAACCTAAATAAAATAAAAAACTAAATGTAAAATAAAAAACTAAATAAAAAAACCTAAGCTAAAAAAAATAAAAAATAAATCCTAAACCCTAAATTAAAAAAAAATGAAACCTAAAAAATAAAATAAAATAAAATAAAATAAACCTAAACCTAAACTAATAAAAAAAAACCTAAACCTAAATCTAAAAATAAACTAAACCTAAACCCTAAACTAAATATAATAAAATAAACTAAAATACACCTAAACCTAAATAAAATAATAAACACGGAAAATAAAGCTAAAATAAGAACATAAAATCTAAACCAAAAAAATAAATAAAAAAACCTAAACCTAAACCTAAAATAAAAATAAAACCTAAACCCAAAAAAAATAAATAAAAATAAAACTAAAAAAAATAAAACATAAACCTAAACCTAAACCTAAAAATAAATTAATAAAAAAAACTAAATTAAAATAAATAAACCTAAAATAAATAAACCAAACTAAATAAAAGTAAAAAATAAAATAAACTAAAATAAATAAAAAATAAACTAAATAAACTAAATAAACTTACTTAATTTTTTTTTTTAAAATCCTAAACCTTAAACCCTAAAACTAACCCTAAACCTTACACCCTAAACCTACAACCCTAAATCCTAAACCCTAAAAAACCCTAAACCCTAAACCCTAAACTAACCCTAAACCCTAAACTCTAAATCCTAAACCTAAACCCTAAACTATAAACCCTCAAGTAACCCTAAACCCTAAAATGCTAAAAACCTAAACTTAAACTAAACTAAAAAAAAAATAAAATAAAATAAAAACCTAAATTAAATAAAATAAAATAAAAATAAAATAAAAACCTAAACTAAAACCAAAACCTAAACCTAAACCATAAAAAGAAAATAAAAAAAACTAAACTAAAATAAAATAAATAAAAAACTAAAATAAACTAAAATTAAAAAAAACCTAAAAAAATAAAAACTAAACCTAAATACAAATAAAATAAACATAAAATAAAATAAAATAAAAACTAAATAAAAACCTAAACCTAAAATCAAACCTAAAAATAAATAAAAAATAAAATCAAAACCCAAAATAAAAAAAACCTAAACTTAATATAAAAATAAAATTAACCTAAACTTAAAACTAAAATAAATTAAACTAAAATAAATAAAACCTAAACCTAAATTAAAATAAACTAAACCTAAACTTAAATCTAAACCTTAAGTAAAATTAAATAAACTTAAAATAAACCTAAACCTAAACTACAAAGATATAACCTAAAAATAAACTTAAAATAAAAACCTAAAATATGAACCTAAAAAACCAAATAAAACCTAAACCTATACCTAAAAAAATAATAATAAAACTTAAACCTAAAAAAATAAAATAAAAATAAAACTAAACTAAAAAATAAAACCCAAAAATAATAGATGGTGATGGAGTGGAGGGAAATATCGGGATATGATCTGGATACTAAGTGGCAGTGGTTACGATTGGAACCGAGAAAAATGATCGATCCAATCACGCTTATGAAACTAGGTCTTAAAGTAGAGATGATTCTAGTTATCTAGGGTGTGTTTATTTACTCACATGCTCATTTTTATCTATGTCATTTCTTGTGTCTTAAAAAACTTGGTGTGTTACTTGGTTGATGAAATCAAAAGGATAAATATTGAATCTAATTTATTCTCTCTTAAAAACCAAAACTCTAAATTCTAAACTAAAACTGAACCCTAGACCTAAAACTTAAACCCTAAACCCTAAAATGCTAAAAACCTAAACCTAAACTAAATAAAAAATAAAATAAAATAAATAAAAAACTTAACCCAAAATAAAATAAAAAAATAAAAAAAACTAAAAACCTAAACTAAAACCAAAAAAACTAAAACTCCTAAAAGAAAATAAAATAAAAATAAAATCTAAACTAAAATAAATAAAAACATAAACTAAACTAAAAATTAAAAAACCTAAATAAAATAAAAATTAACCTAAATAAAAAAATAAACGTAAAATAGTATAAAATAAGAATTAAATAAAAATCTAAACCTAAAAATAAACCTAAAACTAAATAAAAAATAAAACCAAAACCCTAAATGAAAAAAAAAAACTTAAACCTAATCTATTTTTAAAATTAACCTAAACCCAAAACTAAAATAAACTAAACTTAAACCTAAACCTAAATCTAAACCCTAAATAAAATTAAATAAACTTAAAATAAACCTAAACCTAAACTACAAAATATAACCTAAAATAAACCTAAAATAAAACCTAAAACCTAAACCTAAGAAAACAAAATAAAACATAACCTATACATAAAAATAAAAGTATAACCTAAACCTAAAAATAAAATAAAAATAAAACTAAACTAAATAAAATAAAATAAACTAAACTAAAATAAAACCCAAAATTAATAGATGGTGGTGGTGGAAAGATGGGATATGATGGTGGATCCACTCGAGAGGTCAAGTGGTTCTGATGGGAACTAGAGAAATTGAAGAACGGTTGATCCAATCACGCTTATGGAACTAGGTCTTAAAGTAGAAATAGTTATCTAGGGTTTTGATTTGCTCTATGCTTGCACATTTTGATCTATGCCATTGCTCGTGTCTTAGAAAACTTGGTGTGTTACTTGGTTGAAGAAATCAAAAAGAAGAAATGTTGAATATGAATTTGTTCTCTCTTAAAAAAACAAAAAACCCTAAACCCTAAACCTTAAAACCCTAAACCCTAAAACCCTAAACCCTATACCCTAAACCCTAAAACCTAAAAACCTAAACCTAAACTAAATATAACCTAAAAAATTATAAATAAAAAAAATGCAAACCTAGATAAATAAAATAATAAATTAAAATAAAAACCTAAACCCTAAAACTGTAAACCTTAAAACCCTAAACCTTATACCCTAAACCCAAAAAACCTAAAAACCTAAAAACCTAAACCTAAACTAAATATAACCTAAAAAAAATATAAATAAAATAATGCAAACCTATATAAAATAAAATAATAAAATAAAATAAAAACCTAAACTAAAACCTAAACCTAAACCTAAAATAAAATAAAATAAAAGTAAAATTAAATAAAATAAAATAAAGAAAACCTAAACTAAACTAAAATATAAAATAAAACTAAGTATTAAAACCTTAATAAAATTAAAACTAAACGAAAATAAAATAAAATAAACCTAAACTAAAGAAAATATAAACTAAATCAAAACTAAACATATAAAATAAACCTAAATGTAAAACCTAAAAATAAATAGAAAATAAAACATACCCTAAATAAAATAAAAAAAAACCTAAACCTAAAATAAAAATAAACAATACTAAATAAAATAAACATAAACCCAAACTAAAATAAATAAAACCTAATCCTAAACCTAAAATAAACTAAACCTAAACTTAAACTTAAACTAAATAAAATAAAATAAACTATAAATAAACCTAAACCTAAACTAAAAAATAAAACTTAAAAATAAACCTAAAATAAAAACCTAATACCTAAACCTAAAAAATAAAATAAAACCTAACCTAAACCTAAAAAATAAAATAAAACTTAAACCTAAAAAAATAAAATAAAATGAAACTCAACTAAAAAATAAACATATACGCTAAACCTAAAAAATAAACTAAAACAAAATCCTAAACCAAAATAAAAAACCTAAAATAAATAAACTAAAATAAATAAAAATAAAAAATAAACCTAAATAAAAATAAAAATTAAAATAAACAAAATAAATAACAAATAAACTAAATAAACTAAAACCTACTGGTTTACTTAATTTTAAAAAGAACCCTAAACATTAAATCCTAAATCCTAAACCTTAAACCTTAAACCTTAAACCTTAAGCCCTAAACCCTAAACCCTAAACATACAAACCTAAACCCTAAACCCTAAACCTTAAACCCGAAACCCTAAACCCTAAAAGCATAAACCTTAAAACCTAAACCCTAAACCCTAAAAAAATCATAAACCTTAAAACCCTAAACCCTACGCCCTAAACCCTATGCCCTAAATTCTAAACCCAAAATCCTAAACCCAAACCCTAACCCCTAAACCCTAAATGCCAAACCCTAAACCCAAACCTAAAGTAACTAAATAAATTTAAAAAAAAACCTAAACCCTAAAACCTAATAAACCTAAACATAAACCCTAAGAATGTGAAACTTGACGACAGAACATCATCATCAACAAGGCTCGCCTAGATCTGAAGGTGAAGAAGGCGACATTGCGGGTGGTGGGGGATCTAAAGGTGCTGGTGGATAAGGAGGTGGTGGTGGGACCAATGGTGGTTATGGAGGCGGAGGAGAGATGGGGTTATAATCGTCATGGTGGAGAGAGATTGGGGATATGATGGCGGATCACGCTACTCGAGAGGTCAGGGCAGTTTTGATGGGAACTGGAGAAACTAAAGAACAATTGATCCAATCTGCTGGTTATGGAACTATGTCTTTACAGTGGAGACAATTCTAGTTATCTAGGGTTTCTAATTTGCTCTATGCATGCTTATTTTTTATCTATGTCATCCCTTGTGTCTTAGAAAACTTGGTGTGTTGCTTGGTTGATGAAAAAAGAAGAAATATTGAATCTAAATTTGTTCTGTTAAAAAAAACTAAAAGCCCAAACCCTAATCTAAAACATGAACTTTAGACCTCAAACCTGAACCCTAAACCCTAAATCCTAAAACCTTAAACCCTGAACCCTAAACCATAAAACTTAGGCCTAAAGCCTAAACCCTAAACCCTAAACCCTAAACCCTAAACCCTAAACCCCAAACCTTGAACCCTAAACTAACTAAACCCTAAACCCTAACCTAAAAAAGCTAAAAGTTAAACCTAAACTAAATAAAACCTAAAAATAAATTAAATAAAAAACCTAAACCAAAATAAAATAGAATAAAACCTAAACTAAAAGCTAAACCTAAACCTAAAAAAGAAAATAAAATAAAAAATAAAAAATTAGACTAAAATAATATAAATAAAAACCTAAACTAAACTTAAAAAAATAAAAAATATAAATAAAATAAAAACTAAACCTAAATAAAAATAAAAAACCTTAAACAAAATAAAATAAAAACTAAATAAAAACCTAAACCTAAAAAATAAACCTAAAAGTAAATAAAAAATAAAACCTAAACCCTAAACTAAAAAAAACTTAAACTTAAAATAAAAATTAAATAAACCTAATCCTAAACTAAAATAAGTTAAACTAAAATAAATAAAACCTAAACCTAAACCTAAAATAAACTAAGCCTCAACCTAAACTTAAACTTAAAATAAACTAAACCCTAAAAAAATTAAATAAACTTAAAATAAATGTAAACCTAAACTAAAAATTATAACCTAAAAATAAACATAAAACCTAAACCTAAAAAAATAAAAAAATACCTAAACCTAAACCTAAAAATATAAAATAAAATCTAGACATGAAAAATAAAATAGAAATAAAACTAATCTAAAAAAATAAACCTAAACCTAAACCTAAACTTAAGAAAATAAACAAAAATAAAAAACCTAAACTAAAATAAATAAACTAAATAAATAAATAAATAAATAATCTATATAAAAAATAAAAATAAAATAAACTAAAATAAATAAAAAATAAACTAAATAAACTTAAACCTACAAATTTACTTAACTTAAAAAAATAAAATTTTTTTAAAAAAACCCTAACACTAAACCCAAAACACTAAAACTAACCCTAATCCTAAACCCTGAACCTTGAAATTTAAACCTACAACTCTAAACCCTAAACCCTAAATCTTAAAACCATATACCCTAAACTGTAAACCCTAAACCCTAAAATTCTAAACCCTAAAACCTATATCGTAAAAACTAAACCCTAAACACTAAACCCTAAACCCTAAACCCTAAACCCTAAACCCTAAACACTAAACCCTAAAACTTGACCCTAAAACATACAACCCTAAATTGTAAACCCCAAACCTTAAACATGAAACCCTAAACCTTAAAAACCTAAAAACCTAAAAACATAAAAATAAAATAAATAAAAAACCTAAACTCAAATAAAATAAAAAATAAAAAAATAAATACCTAAACTAAAACATAAACCTAAACCTAAAAATAAAATAAATCTAAAAAAACTAAATAAAATAAAAATTAAGCGTAAAATAAAAAATAAATAAAAACTAAATTAAAACCTTAACCTAAAAAATAAAATTGAAAATAAAACCTAAATATAAATAAAAAATAAAACCTATACCCTAAACTAGAAAAAAACATAACCTAAAATAAACAAAATAAAATAAACCTAAACCTAAATTAAAATAAACTAAACTAAAATAAATAAAACCTAAACCTAAAATAAACTAAACCTAAACCCTAAACTAAATAAAATAAAATAAACTAAAAATAAACCTAAACCTAAACTAAAATATAAAACCTAAAAATAAACCTAAAAGAAAAACCTAAAACCTAAACCTAAAAAAATAAGATAAAAATCATTAACCTAAACGTAAAAATTAAAATTAAAATATACACCTAAAAAATAAAATAAAAATAAAACTAAACTAAAAATAAACATAAACCTAAACTTAAAAAATAAACTAAAATAAAAAACCTAAATTAAAATAAATAAACCTAAAATAAATAACCTAAACCTAAACATAAACCTAAATAAAAATAAAAAATAAAGTAAAATAAAAAATAAAATAAACTAAATAAACTAAATAAATCTAAACCTACGAGTTTACTTATTTTTTTTTTAAATAACCCAAAGCCTTAAACCCTAAATCCTAATCCCTAAACCCTAAACCTTAAAACTAACCCTGAACCTAAACACTAAACTTACAACCCTAAAACTACAACCCTAAACCTTAAACCCTAAACCCTAAACCCTAAACTAACCCTAAACCATAAACCCTAAACCCTAAAAACTTTAAACCCTAAATCCTAAACCCTATACCCTATACTAACCCTAAACCTTAAGCTAACCCTAACCCCTAAACCCTAAACTTTAAAAACACTAAACCCTTAAGTCTAAACACTAAACCCTAACCCTAAAGCCTAAACCCTAACCCTAAACCTAAACCCTAAACCCTAAAATCCTAAACCTTAAAACCCTAAACCTGAACCCTAAACCCCATACCCTAAACCCTAAAAACCTAAAAACCTAAAAAACTAAACCTAAACTAAATCAAACCTAAAAATAATATATATATATATATATATATATATAAACATAAACTAAAATAAAATAAAATAAAAACATAAACTAAAACTTAAACCTAAAAAAATAAATAAGAAAAGTAAAATAAAGAAATAAAATAATGTAAAACCTAAACTAAACTAAAAAAAAGATAAAACTAAGAATTAAAATCCTTAATAAAATTAAAACTAAACATAAAATAAAAATAATAAAATAAAAACTAAATAATGACCTAAACCTAAAAATAAATAAAAAATAAATCTTAAACCATAAACTAAAAAAAACCTAAGCCTAACATAAAATTAAAATAAACAAAATAAAATAAACAAAATAAAATAAACTTAAACCTAAACTAAAATAAACTAAACTAAAATAAATAAAACCTCACCTAAACCTAAAATATACTAAACCTAAACTTAAACCTAAACTAACTAAAATAAAATAAACTAAAAATGAACCTAAACCTAAACTAAAAAATAAAACCTAAAAATAAACCTAAAATAAAAACCTAAAACCTAAACCTAAAAAAATAAAATAAAACCTAAACATAAACCTAAAAATAAAAAGTAAAACATAAACCTAAATAATAAAAAAAAACTCAAGTAAAAAATAAACCTAAACCTAAGAAAAAACTAAAATAAAATACCTAAACTAAAATAAATAAACCTAAAATAAACAAACTAAAATAAATGAAAAAAGCCTAAATAAAAATAAAAAAAATAAAATAAACTAAAATAAATAAAAATAAACTAAATAAACCAAAACCTACTAGTTTACTTAATTAAAAAAAAACCTTAAATCCTAAATCCTAAACCCAAAACCCAAAACCCGAAAACTAACTCTAAACCTCAAACCCTAAACCTATAATCCTAAACCGTAAACCCTAAACCCTAAACCCTAATCCTAAACCCTAAACCCTAAAAGCATAAACCCTAAAACCCTTAACCCTAAACCCCAAACCCTAAACCCTATACCCTACACCCTAAACCCTACACCCAAAACCTTAAACCCTAAATCGTGAACCTAAATCTAAAGTAATGAAAAAAATTAAAAAGAAACTAAACCTTAAGAATGGGCAGAACCTCAATAACAAGAATATCACACCAAGTAGGCTGCCTAGATCGGTAGTGGAGGCAAAAGGCGATTATCGTAGTGGTGGGGGATTTGGAGGTGGATATGGAGGTGGTGGTCAGAGCAATGGTAGTTATGGAGGTGGGAGGAGTGATAGAGATTACAACCATAGTGGTGGAGGGAGAGATCATGGATATCATGGTAGATCACTACTGAGAGCCGGTGATGAGAACTAGAGAAACGAAGAAGGGACAATCGATCCTCATATATGTCAACCTCGTGAACTGTAAATAACTTGAGATCTCCTTTGACACAATAGACAATCCCACCTCTCATAAACTTCATACACTGATGTAGAGAGGATGGAACTATGTTATTCTCATGTAGGCATAGTCTCCCAAACAAATGGTTAAAAGATGTATCCAAGTCTATAATGTGAAACTTGGCTTCGGTCTTCCAATCATCTATCTCCAAGGGCAACACTATGGAGCCTAAGGACTGTTGACCTCACTTTTGGAGTGTGGACTCATTCTTCCCATCTTAGACATAGGAGACTTCTAGACACTAAGACTTCCCTAGTCATAAGACACTTCTAATAATTAAAATTAACTTAAGCCAAAGACTTAGATTAACTATAGGATTAGGTTATGCCTTAGGGGTTAGGATAATCCACCTATGCTATAACCCAAATCTAATCCATGTTCACCTTCTTAAACCAAACCTCAAGTTCAGTTCATACATCAAATTTAAATCCAAATCCAAACCCAAATTCCAAAACCAAATGATTGAAGCCCATGATCAAATCCAAACTTGAAACCCTTCCTAAACCATATGACCTATCCCATGGACTTAGCCAAATCTTAATCCAAATCAATCCAAAATCATTTGATTTTCTCATAATAAATTTATATCTTCAATCATCATCCTAAATATAAATCAAATCTACATTCAAATGATCAAAAGTATATCAAACTAAATCAAATTAAATCAAAACCCTTCCTAAGCCATATGACCTAACCCATGGACTTAGCCAAATCTTAATCCAAATCAAGTCAAACTCAATTGATTTTCTCACAAATCAATCATATTTTCAATCATCTTCACAAATTTAAATAAAATATACATTTAAATCATGAATACTAAATCAAACTAAATCAAAATCAAAACCTATGCCACATGACCCAACTCCATTGACTAAATTCCTTCATTCTAGAACCCAAATTGAACTGATTTCATGAATCAATCATACATTCAATCATATTCATAAATATAAATGAAATCTATGATCATAAAGCCAAACCAAAATTGACCCAAGTCATACCCAACTTAACCCTTTTGACTTGAAATGTTCAAATTAACCAAAACCCATTTGAACCCAAGCCAATTGCAATTGAATTTATATATCAATCCCAAATCCACATATAAACTCAACTAAATCAAAGTCAACCCAAAATCAAGCCAACTAAACCCAATTGGTCCACTTGACCCAAAATGGCCAATTTGACCTATTTGAGCCACGTTCTAATCCTACCCAAATTGGATTGAACTAAGCCCATCAAATCCTCCCATCATAATTATTGATCACCCTAGGTTGATCAATTATCACAAATTGGGTCAAACCAAGTCAACTTGATCATTTAACCAAGTCAACCCAAACTAGCAAATTAATATTCAAATATATTTGAAAATGACTTGGCCTTCAATTGAGTCAAACCAAACCCAATTGGCCCTCTTGACCCAAGTTGACCCAAATTGACCTAAAAGACCAAATTTGGTCAAATCAAAATATAAACCAAATTGATTGCAACCAATGGCTCAACTTCATTCCAAATTGATTGTTGAACTTGACCAAAGCCATGATTGGACCCAATTGAACCCAATTGACCTACTTAGCCCAAATTGACCTAAAGATTCAAGTTGGCCTAAGCAAAACTAAATCCAAATTAATTGAAACTAAAGCCTACAATCATCTTCAATTGATCAAATAAACCCAAACCAACACCCAACCTAAGCCAATTTGACCAATTTGGTCAAATCGGTCAACTTAACCCATTTGACCCAAATGAATTCAAATGAGCCAAAATAAAATCTAACCCAAACTGAACCAAACCAATTGAACCAAAACATCCTAAATGATCATATAAACTTGACCTAACCCTTGGTTTGACCCAATTTGACCTAAATGAGTCAAATTGAGCCAAACCTAACCAAATCAATTCCAATTGACTTGAAATTTGGGCTATCCCACTTTTGGCTCATTTCAAATGTACCCAAGTTAAATCCAAAGTCAAATGATCATTCTACCCTTGGGTCAAGGGCATCACATGAGATAAATCACCCATGTAAGTGGTCATTTCCATTCCTTGGCCACTTGGTACTCACCTAATGGCCCACCTAAGCACCAAAGACACTACCCAATTTGACCCAAGGGGTGGTTGGGTCGGCCATGACCCATGGGAGGTGAAACCACCTCACCCTCCCCATTTGAGCATTTGAAACCCATAGGACAACCATGATTCCTTCTTGGAAGCCAACTCACCTCCTCCCTGCCACCCATGACTCCCTGAGATGGCCAGATGGCCACTAGAAGCAAAACCCAATCCCACCATTCAATCAAGATGAAGGGGGGTATACACCCCTATTTCCACTCAAACACACACAAAAATCATTCCTCAAAGCCCTAGTTACCCAAGATGAGCTGCTAGAGCCATTTCCTAAGCTCTCAAGCTCATTCGTCCATCGAAAAATGCCATTCTCGTCCGTCACAAAATAGGACACTCCCATTTCTGACATAACTTCCCCATTTCTCCATCAAACTCAAATTAACATTTCATGCACCTTCCCTAGGCTTCGTCAAGTAAGAACGAATCATTTTCCAAGCTTCCCGAGCACCGGAGGTGGGACTTCGATCAATACTGAGCTCCAAATCATCAGTTCATGGCCCTTCAAACAAACGTCAAGGAATTGATCCAATTCCTGCTCAACAGGGCTTCATCTCCACTAGATGAAGCTTTATCAATCTTTCTTGCCATCAGTCTCGAGCTCGGTGAGGTATGCTTCAAAAATTGATTCTTAGGCAAAAATGGCTTGACTCTTTTTGAAGAAAACTTGCATCTCATGTGATCTTGACCATTGGATCCCCTTCAATCGATGTCGTGAAGGTATGGGATCCTTTTGGAGTTGATCTGAGCTCAGGTAAGCTAGGATCAAGTGAGCATTGGAAGATTGACTCCCTTCTCCCTCACTCCTGTGATGTTAGATCACACACCGTCCATTCAGCGTGATCAGAATGGACTGTCATGATTAGATTGCTAGATCAATCTGATTTGATCTTATTAAGTTGTGGGATTAATCGTAGCTATCTGATTTAATCTTAAATGATTTAATCATATCAATCATTGTTCAATAGTAAGTGAACTAAGGAATAGGGTTGGGACCCCTTTCCCAAGTTCATTTCACCCCCTTTTAAAATGAAATTAATTAAGATTTTACTAATTATTTAAATCACTTAATCAAATTGAATTCATAATCACATCATACCTTAATTAATTAAATCATGAGGTTGATCTTTAGGTGTTTAATAACCTAAAGGAGTTTACTGAAATTATGTTTAGTCCACATGTGTGGAAAACCATGAGTAATCAATTAAGTCTCTTAATCTAACTATTAATCATGATCCAATTGCATTAGACCCCTTTATTTCCT
>CM038214.1:149412218-149505745 GCA_021442155.1 Cymbidium sinense
TTTGGTTAATTTTAGGTTTAGGTTTCTTAGTTTAGGTTTAGACTTATTTTTAGCTAATTTTATTTTATTTAGTTTAGGGTTTAGGTTTAGTTTATTTTAGGTTTAGGTTTATCTTTTATTTATTTTAGTTTAGTTTATTTTAGTTTAGGTTTAGGTTTATTTTATTTAGTTTATTTGATTTTTATTTTAGGTTTAGGTTTTTTTTTAGCTTAGAGTTTAGGTTTAATTTTTATTTATTTGTAGGTTTATTTTTTAAGGTTTAGGTTTTTAATTAGTTTTTATTTTATTTTATTTTAGGTTATTTTAGGTTAATTTTTTTTATTTTATTCAGGTTTTTATATTCTTAGGTTTATTTTATTTTTTAAGTTTAGTCTAGGTTTTTATTTATTTTAATTTAGTTTATTTTTATTAGTTTTTTTCTTTTTTTAGGTTTAAGTTTTTATTTTAGTTTAGGTTTATATTTTATTTTATTTTATATTTTATTTAGGTTTGGGTTTATTTATTTATTTTATTTTTAGGTTTTATTTAATTTAGGTTTTTAAGTTTTTAGGTTTTAGGGTTTATTGTTTAGGGTTTCGGGCTTAGGGATTCAGGGTTTAGGGTTTTATGGTTTAGGGTTTTGGATTAGGATTTAAGGTTTAAGTTTTATGGTTTAGTGTTTAGGCTTTAAGGTTTCTAAGGTTTTAGGTATATGGTTTAGGGTTAGCTTAGTGTTTGAGGTTAGTTTAGTGTTTAGGGTGTAATGTTTATGGTTTATGCTTTAAGGTTTAGGGTTTTTATGGTTTAGGGTTTAGATTTTAAGGTTAGTTTAGTGTTTAGGGTTTAAGGTTTTAAGATTTAGGCTTTAGTGTTTAGGGTTTATAGTTAGGGTTAGGGAATAGGGTTTAGGGTATAGGGTTTAGGGTTTAGGTTTAGGGATTTAGGTTAGGGTTTAGGTTTAGTTTAAGGTTTAGTTTAGGGTTTAGGTTTAGAGTTTAGGTTTAAAGTTTAAGTTTTAGGGTTTAGGAGTTTAGTTTTAAGGTTTTTTGGGTTTTGGGTTAGGGGTTTTAATTTTTAGATTTTATTTTAAAATTTAGGGTTTAGGTTTAGGTTTTTATTTATTTTAGTTTTTATTTTATTTGATTTAGGTTTGTTTTTATTTATTTTAGGTTTAGTTTATTTATTTATTTTTTTATTTTTTTTATTTTTAGTTATTTGGGTTAGGTTTATTTTTTAGTTTAGTTTTATTTTTATTTTATTTATGTTTAGATTTTTTTTAGGTTTAGGTAGGTTTTTTTTTAGGTTTAGGTTTTAGGTTTTTATTTTAGGTTTATTTTTTAGTTTAGTTTTTGATTTATATTTAACTTATTTTATTTTATTTAGATTAGGTTTAGGTTTAGGTTTAGGTTTAGTTTATTTTTCATTTAGGGTTTATTTATATTAATATAGTTTATTTTAGTGTAGGTTTAGGTTTATTTTATTTTTATTTTAGGTTTAAGTTTTTTTTTAGTTTAGTGTTTAGGTTTTAGTTATTTATTTTTAAGTTTATTTTAAGTTTATTATTTAGGTTTAGGTTTTATTTAGTTTTATTTGATTTTATTTTAATTTTATTTTATTTTATTTTAGGTTTAGTTTTATTTTATTTAGGTTTTTTATTTTTTAGTTTATTTTAGGTTTAGGTTTTATTTAGTTTTATTATTTTAGTTTAGTTTAGGTTTTTATTTATTATATTTTAGTTTAGTTTTTATTTTTTTTCTATTTTCTTTTTAGGCTTTTATTTAGGTTTAGGTTTAGGTTTAGGTTTTAGTTTATGTTCTTATTTTATTTTATTTTGGTTTAGTTTTTTCTATTTATTTTATTTTTAGGTTTTATTTAGTTTAAGTTTAGGATTTTCACTTTTTAAGGTTAGTTTAGGGTTAGTTTAGGGTTTAGGGTTTAGTGTTTAGGGTTCAAGATTTTTTTTTGGGTTTAGGGTTTAGGTTATAGGATTTAGGGTTTAAGGTTTTAGGGTTTAGGGTTTAGGGTTTAGGGTTAAGGGTTTAGGTTTTAGGTTTAGGGTTTAGGTTTTAGTTTAGGGTTTAAGGCTTAGGGCTTAGGTTTAGGTTTTTTATTTTAGTTTATTTTTTAGGTTTAGGTTTAGGTTTCTGTTTATTTTTTAGTTTAGCTTTATTTTTATTTTATTATCTAGGTATAGGTTATACTTTTTATTTTTAGGATTAAGTTTAGGTTTTATTTTATTTTTTTAGCTTTAGGTTTTAGGTTTTTATTTTAGGTTTATTTTATTTTATTTAGTTTAGAGTTTATGTTTAGTTTATTTTTGGTTTAGGTTTAGATTTTATTTATTTTAGTTTAGGTTTAGGTTTATTTTTTTTATTTTAGGTTTGGTTTTTTTTTAAGTTTAGGATTGAGTTTGATTTTTTATTTATTGTTAGGTTTTATTTTACAATTTATTTTTTTTAGGTTTAGGTTTTATTTAGTTTTTATTTTATGTTTAGTTTCATTTTATTTAAGTCTTCTATTTTTAGGTTTATTTTGTTTAGTTAGTTTAGTTTAGGTTTTTATTTATTTTATTTTAGTTTATTTTTATTAGTTTATTTTATTTTATTTTTTAGGTTTAGGTTTAGGTTTTAGTTTAGGGTTTTAGGCTTTTGGGTTTAGGGTTTAAGGTTTTAGGGTATAAGGTTTAAGGTTTAAGGTTTAAGGTTTAGGGTTAGTTTAGGGGTTTTTTTTAATTAAGTAAACTCGTAGGTTTAGGTTTATTTAGTTTATTTTTATTTATTTTACTTTATGTTATTTTTTATTTTTATTTAGGTTAATTTTTAGTTTTATTTTATTTAGTTTGTTTATTTTAGGTTTATTTATTTTGTTTAGGTTTTTTATTTTAGTTTATTTTTTAGGTTTAGGTTTTAGTTTATGTTTATCTTTTTAGTTTATTTTTATTTTTATTTTATTTTTTAGGTTTAGGTTTTATTTTTTATTTTTCAGTTTAGGTTTAGGTTTTATTTTATTTTCTTAGGTTTAAGTTTTTGGTTTTTATTTTTAGTTTCGGTTTAGATTTATTTTTAGTTTATTTTATTTTATTTAGTTTAGGTTTTAGGTTTAGTTTATTTTAGGTTTAGGTTTAGGTTTTATTTATTTTTGTTTAGTTTATTTTAGTTTAGGTTTATGTTTATTTTATTTTGTTTATTTTAGGTTTAAGGTTTTTTTTTTAGTTTAGGGTTTATGTTTTAGTTTCTATTTATTTTTAGGTTTACTTTTTTTGGTTTTGGTTTTATTTAGTTTTATTTTATTTTAGGTTTACTTTATTTTTTATTTTACATTTGTTTTATTTTCTTTATTCTTTTATTTTATTTATGTTTATATTTTTTTTAAATTATTTTATTTTTTATGTTTTATTTTGTTTAGGTTTAGGTTTTAGGGTTCTGAGTTTAGGGTTTAGGGTTTAGCATTTAGGGTTTATTTGGGGTTTAGGGTTGAGGTTTAGGATGTATGGTTTTAGGGTTTAGGGTTTAGGGTTTATGGTTTATGGTTTAGGGTTTTTTAGGGTTTAGGGTTGAGGGTTTAAGGTTTAGGGTTTAGGTTTTAGGTTTAGGTTTCAGGTTTTAGTTTAGGGTTGATGGTTTTTAGTTTTTATTTTTTATTTTTTTTATGAGAGAACAAATTTAGATTCAACATTTCTGCTTGGGGCTAGCTATAAAACCTCATGTTCAGATGTCCATTATATACCCATTTACCATGAATCTTAAGTAAATCAACACATGAATGGATGAAAGAAAACTCAACATTCACACTTAAGCTATAAGCACATGCATTTCTTATGTATTTATAACTAGCATCATGCATATTATTATTCATTTATAAGCTTTTGTGAAATACATTTGGATTTAATAGTGATAATAGCCTCACATATATTAAATTAAATCAACACATGCAAGCTTACATAAAGAAAATCCATTTTATTTTACTTGATTTTGAAAAGATGGATGCATGAATTCAAATGACATAGAAAATTTAATATGATTGGAAAGAGTACAATCAAATATAAGCATGTGATTCACTCAACCAAACTAGTTCTTAAGGATATCAAATCAAATAAGATTATTTAAAGCAAACCAAATAGTTTTGGATTTGATTTGATTTAAAGAGGAGAAGAGAAATCATCACTTGTTGTTTTAAACCCATTCCCACATTAGTGATTTGATTTAATTTAAGGAAATGTAATTAAGATGATTTTATGGGTTAATAATTTGAACCTTTAGTTAGAATTAATTACCCTTACTTTTGTCACCTTAATGTAGTTAACTAAATAATTATGAGCCAACATGATATGCATGGAAAATAAACTTGCAATGATCCTAGAAAATAAAAGGGGCCTAATGCAATTGGCTCATGATTAATAGTTAATTAGATTAAGGGACTTAATTAATTACTCTTATGGTTTCCCACACATGTGAACTAACCATAATTTCATTAAAATCCTTTAGGTTATTGAACACCTAAAGATCTACCCCATGTTTTCCTTAGTACTCTTATTGTTGAACAATGATTAATAAACTTAATTAACCAATTTATTAATGTTCATGGGATTAATTAATCATTAATTAACTTAAAATAATAGTTAAGGTTTGATTAGTCAGTTTTCCTAATTAAGTGAGCAATAAATCCCAAGAAAATCATAGGAGGCAGAGGTCATCCCATTAAATTATACCACAAAATTTAGAATTACTTGCTCAAGTAATTAAAATGTAATTAAGCTAATTAATTTTATAATTAAAACTTAATTACTGTTCAAAATTTGTAAAGATCATTTTTAATTAATTCTCCTCTGAAATACCTTAAAATGAGTATTTATTTTCATTTTTTATTTCTCTATGATTTCTTATTATTTTTAGAAGTTTCAATCATTAAAAATGATTAATTGAGCCTAATTAAAGCTTACTCGTGTTGGCACCATGTGGCGCGCTGACGCAACATTCTTTTGATTTGGCACCGCGAGATTGGCTACTTAAAACTTATCCGACTCAACGCCTACATGGCGTCGGTGGAGGCGCTTTCTCGTCAGCCATTTGATTTAAGATCGGATGGCTACAATCAATCCCATAACATAATAGGAATAAATTAGATCGATCTAGCAGATCTTATCACAACTGTCTATTCCAATGACACAGAATGGACGGTGCATGATCTAACGTCACTCGAGTGAGGCAGAATGGAGTGCATCCACCATTGCTCACTTAATTCGAGCTTACCCGAGCTTAGATCAACTCCAAAAGGATCCCACACCTTTACGATAATGATCAGAGGGGATCAAACGATCAAGATCACACGAAGTGCAAGTTTTCTTCAAAATGCTCCAACCCATTTTTGCCTAAGGATCAGTTTTGGAAGCATACTTCACTAGAGCTCAAGACCAGTGGCTTGAACAATTGAGAAAGCTTCATCTAGTGGAGATGAAGCCCTGTTGAGTAGCAATTGGATCATTTCCTTGACGTTCGCTTGGAAGGCCATGAACCACTGATTTGGAGCTCAACTTTGATCGAAGTCCCACCCTTGGTGCTCGAAAAGCATGGGAGATGATTCATTCTTGCTCGACGAGGCCTACGGAAGGAGTGTGCAAAGTTAATTTGAGTTTGATGGAGAAATGGGGAAGTTAGGGTAGAAATGCAAGAGTCCTATTTCAGGATAAAAGAGAATGGAATTGCCTAATCGAGGAACGAGCTTGGGAGCTTAAGGAATGTCTCTAGCTCATCTTGGATATCTAGGGCTTTGAGGAATGATATTTGTCAGTGTTTGAGTGGAAACGAGGGGGTGTATACCCCCTTCATCTTGATTAGATGGTTGGATCAGGTTTGGCTTTTAGTGGCCGTCCAACCATCTCAGGGAGTCATGGGTGGCAGGGAGGAGGTGAGTTGGCTTGGCTTGGTTGGTTGAAGGTGTGGAGGTGGCTGCCAAGGAGGAATCATTGGTGTCCTATGGGTTTCAAATGCTCCAATGGGGAGGGTGAGGTGATTTAACCTCCCATGGGTCATGGCTGACCCAACCACCCCTTGGGTCAGGTTGGGCAGTGTCCTAGGTGCCTAGGTTGACCGTTGGGAGAGTACCAAGTGGCCAATGAATGGAAATGACCAATTACATGGGTGATTTCTCTCATGTGATGCCCTTGACCCAAAGGTAGAATGATTATTTGGCATTGGATTTGATTTGGGCAGATTTGAAATGAGCCAAAAGTGGGATAGCCCAAATTTCAAGTTAATTGGAGTTGATTTAGTTAGGTTTGACACAATTTGAATCATTTAGGTCAAATTGGGTTAGGTTAGTCAACTTGACCAATTGGTCAAATTGAGTCAAACCAAGGGTTGGGTCTAGTTCATATGATCATTTAGGATGTTTTGGTTCAATTGGTTTGGTTTAGTTTGGCTTATATTTGATTTTGGCTCAATTGAATTCATTTGGGTCAAATGGGTTATGTTGACTAATTTGACCAAATTGGTCAAATTGGCTTGGGTTGGTTGTTGGTTTGGGTTTAGTTGACCAATTGAAGATGATTGTAGGCTTTGCTTTAATTAATTTGGATTTGGTTTTGATTTAGCCCAACTTGAACCTTTAGGTCACTTTGGACTAAGTAGGTGGGTTCAATTGGGTCCAATCATTGCTTTGGTCAAGTTCAACAATTAATTTGGAATGAACTTGAGCCATTGGTTGCAATCAATTTGGCCTTTTAGGTCAATTTGGGTCAACTTGGGTTAAGAGGGCCAAATGGGTTTGGTTTGACTCAATTGAAGGTCAAGTCATATTCAAATATTGATTTTGATTTGGCATGAATCATTGGTTTCAAGGGATTTGGCATAGGTTGCAATTTGGCTAGTTTGGATTCATATGGGTTAAGGGGTTGACTTGGTCAAATGACCAAGTTTACTTAGTTTGACCTAATTTGTGATAATTGATCAACTTAGGGTGTTCAATAATCATGGTGGAGGTTTTGATGGGCTTGGTTCAATCCAATTTAGGTAAGATTAGAACTTGGCTTAAATGGGTCAAATTAGTCGATTTGGGTAAAGTGGACCAATTGGGTTTAGTTTGCTTGATTTTGGGTTGAGTTTGATTTAGTTGAGTTTATATATGGATTTGGTATTGATATATAAATTCAATTGCAATTGGGTTTAAATGGGGTTTGGTTCATTTGAACATTTCAAGTCAAAAGGGTTAAGTTAGGTTTGACTTGGGTTGATTTTGGTTTAGCTTGATGATTATAGATTTTATTTATATTTGTGAATATGATTGAAGGTATGATTGATTCATGAGAAATAAATTGAATTTGGGCTATGGAATGAAGGCATTCGGCTAAGTCCATAAAACCACCCTAAACCTAAAGCCTAAACACTAAATCTAAATCATAAACCAAAACCCTAAAAACCCTAAACCCTAAACCCGAAAAACCTAAAACCTAAACCTAAACTAAATAAAAATATAAAAATAAAATATAAAACCTAAACCTTAAAAATAAAATAAAAATAAAACTAAACTAAAAAATAAGCATAAACCTAAACCTAAACTTAAAAATAAATTAAAATAAAAAACTAAACTAAAATAAATAAACTAAAATAAAATAAACTAAACTAAAAAATAAAAAATAAACCTAAATATATAAATAAAATAAACTGAACTAAAATAACTAATAAACTAAATAAACCTAAACCTACTAGTTCGGGTTAATTCAAAAAAAAACCCTAAACCTTAAACCCTAAATCTTAAAACCTAAACCATAAAACTAAAACCCCCTACCCTAAATCTATAATCTTAACTGACACTAAACCCAAACTGACCATCCTAACCTAAACCCAAAACCCTAAACCCTAAAAAAAAACCTAAACCCAAAACCTAAACTTAAACTAAATAAACTAAAATAATGAACAACAAATAAAATTAAACTAAAATAAAACTAAACCTAAACCTAAAAAAAAAAAATAAAATAAACTAAAATTAAAATAAAAAAAAAAACCTAAATAAAATAAAACTAAACGTAAATAAAACAAAATAAACCTAAAATAAACCTAAAGAAAATAAAATAAAAAAACTAAATAAAACTTAAACCTAAAAATAAACCTAAAATAAAACCTAAAATAAAGAAAACATAAAACCTAAAACCTAAATTAAAAAAAAACTGAAACCTAAAATAAAAATTAAATAAACAAAATAAAATATACCTAAACCTAAACTAAAATAAATAAAACCTAAATCTAAATATAAACCTAAACCTAACTAAATAAAATAAAATAAACTAAAAATAATCCGAAACCTAAACTAAAAGTTAAAACCTAAAATAGACCTAAACACTAAATCAAAAATAAACCTAAACCTAAACCTAAAAAATAAAATAAAACCTAAACTAAAAATAAAAATAAAACCTAACCTAAAAAAAATAAAAAATGAAACTCAACTAAAAATAAACTTAAACCTAAAAATAAATTAAAATAAAACCTAAACTAAAATAAAACCTTGAAAATAATTAATAAATATAAATAAAAAAATAAAAAAATAAAATAGCATAAACCTTCAGTTTGTTAAACTCTTAAAAACTCCTGACTTAAAACACCTAAAACAGGCCATGACACTGAGCCTGGGCCCTAAACCCTAAACCCTAAACCCTATCCACAGGCCCTAAACCCTGGGCCACCCAGGCCACTCTAACCCTGTGCCACAAAACCTAAAATAACCTGAGCCCACTGACCACTAGGCTGACCCTCCTAGCCAACCTAAACACTGAGCCTCACTCCCTACCCTGATCCTGGGCCCTGGGCCCTAAACCCTCTAAACCCTCACTGAGCCCTGAGCCACAGGCCACTATCACAACCTAAACCTCTAACTAAAATAAACCTAAAAATAATATACACTAAATAAATAAAATACCTCTAAACCTATAAAAACTATAAAATAAATTAAAATAAAATAAATAAAATATAAACTAAGATAAAATAAACTTAAATAATAATAAAATACAAGTTAACGTAAAATAAAAATAAATTAATAAAATAAACTAAAATAAAATAAAATAAAACTAAATAAAACTAAACTTAAAATAACTAAAATAAAAAAATAAAAATAAACCAGCTAAAATAAACCTAAAATAAAATAAAATAAAATAAACTAAAACTAAACCCAAACCTAAACTAAGAAATAAAACCTAAAATAAACCTAAAATAAAACCTAAAACCTAAACCTAAAAAATAATATAAAACCTAAACCAAAATAAGAAATCAAAATAAACCTAAAAAATTAAATAAAAATAAAAGTCAACTAAAAAATAAACCTAAACTAAACCTAAACCTAAAATATAAACAAAAATAAAAAAACCTAAATTAAAATAATAAATCAAAATAAATAAACAAAATTAAATAAAAATAAAAAATAAACATAAATAAAAATAAAAAATAAAATAAACTAAAATAATTAAAAATAAACTAAATAAACTGAATAAACCTAAACCTGCTGGTTTACTTACTTTTTTTTTAAAGAAAAACCTTAAACTCTAAACCCTAAACCCTAAAAACCCAAACCCAAAATCCTAAACACTAAACCCTAAAGCTTAAACCCTAAACCCTAAAACCTTAAACCCTAAACCCTACACCCTAAAAACCTAAAAACCAAAACATAAACTAAATAAAATCTAAAAATAAAATATATAAAAAACCTAATCCTAAATAAAAAGAAAAAATAAAATAAAATAAAATCCTAAACTATAACTTAAAATAAAATAAAATAAACTAAAATGAAATAAATAAAACCTAAACTAAACTAAAATAATAAAATAACCTAAAATAAAATATAATAAAACTAAATGTAAAATAAAAATAAAATAAACCTAAAATAAAATAAAATAGAAACTAAATTAATACCTAAACCTAAAAAATTAATCTAAAAATAACTAAAACCTAAATCCTAAACTTAAAAAAATTTAAACCTAAAATAAAATAAACCTAAACCTAAACCTAAACTAAAATAAACTAAACCTAAACCTAAACCTAAACTAAATAAAATAAAATAAACTAAAAATAAACCTAAACCTAAACCTAAAAATAAACTAAAATAAAAACAAAACTAAAATAAATAAACCTAAAATGAATAAACTAAACTAATTAAAAAAATAAACCTAAATAAAAAAAATAAATAAAATAAATAAAAAGTAAACTAAATAAACCTAAGCCTACAAGTTTACTTAATTTTAAAAAAAAATGCTAAACCCAAACCCTAAAAGAATAAACCCTAAAACCCTAAACTTTAAACCCTAAACCCTAAACCCTAAACCTTAAACACTAACCATAAACCCTAAACCCTAAACCCTAAACCCCAAACCCCAAACCCTAAACCTAGACCTAAAGTAACTAAATAAATTAAAAAATTAACCTAAACCCTAAAACCTAATAAACCTAAACCTAAATCTAAACCTTAAGAATGGGTAAAACCTTGATGGCAGGAACATCATCAGCTCAGTCAAATCGCGGTGGATGTGACGGTTATCACATAATGGTGGTGGGGGATCTGGAGGTGATGCTGGATATGGAGGTGGTGGTCAGAGCAGTGGTGGTTATGGAGGCAGGAGGAGCAACGAAGGTTACAACCGGGGTGGTGGCGGAGGGAGAGATCAAGGATATGATGGTGGATCCCGCTACTCAAGAAGCCAAGGTGATTCTGATGGGAACGAGAAAAAGTGAAGATCTGTAGATCTCTGAACGCTTATGGGCATCTTTATAGTAGAGATGGTTCTATTTATCTAGGGTTTATGATTTGCTCTATGTGTGCTCACTTTTGATCTTTATCATAGCTAGTGTCTTAGAAAACTTGCTATGTTATTTGGTTGATGAAATTGAATAGAAGCAATGTTGAATCTGAATTTGTTCTCTGTTAAGAAAATAAACCAAAAACCCTAAACTAAAACTTAAACCCTAAAACTTAAAACCTAAACCCTAAACCCAAAACCTAAAACCCTAAACCCTAAACCCTAAACCCTAAACAAACCCTAAACCATAAACCATAAAACCCTAAACCCTAAACCATAAAACCCTAAACCTTCCCTACTAAACCACACCCAAAAAAACCTAAACCCTAAACCCCAAACCTTACCCTAAACCCACTCTAAACCCTAAACCTACTGACTAACTACTAAACCACTAAAGCTAAAACTTAAATCTATAAATAAAAAAAATAAAACCTAAACCAAAATAAGAAAATAAAATAAAACATAAAATAAAATCTAAACCCTAAACTGAACCAAAAGAAAATAAAATAAAATAAAAATAAACTAAAATAAAATAAATAAAATCCTAAACTAAATTAAAATTTAAAACCTAAATAAAATAAAACTAAAACTAAAATAAAATAAATAAATAAATAAAATAAAATAAAATAAAATAAATAAAACCAAAACCTAAAAAAATAACCTAAAAATGAACTCAAAAATAAATAAAAATAAAACCTAAACCTCAAACTAAAATAAACCTAAAATAAAAAATAAATAAACCTAAAATAAATAAATTAAACTAAAATAAATAAAAAAACCAAAAACTAAACCTAAACCTAAACAAAATAAAATAAAATAAACCAAAAATAAAAAAAAATAAAAAATAAAAATAAACCTAAAATAAAACCTAAAAAACCTAAAAAAAATAAAAAAACTTAAACCTAAACCTAAATAAAAAAATAAACCTATAAAATAATATAAAACTAAAACTAAACTAAAATAAACCTAAACATAAACCTAAATCTAAAAAAAAATTAACTAAAAAAACTTACTAAAATAAATAAACCTAAAATAAATAAACTAAAATAAATAAAAAATAAAATAAAATAAAACTAAATAAACATAAATACTAGTTTACTTAATTAAAAAAAATAAAAAAACATAAAACATAAAAATCTTTAACTCAATCTAAACCCTAAAATACAAACTACAACCCTCTCAAACCCTAAACCATAAAACCCAACTAAACCCTCTCCATCCTAAAATAAACCTTAAATCTGGGCCACAGGCCACTCCTAAATCCTATCCTAAAACCTGACCTAAACCCTAGGCCACAAAACTGCCTAAACCCTAAACCCTAAATCTACCCTAAAACCTGCACCCTACCCTATCTAATCCTAAAACTACCACCTAAATTAAAATAAACACAAAATAAAAGAATTAAACATTAAAATAGATAAACTTAAAAACTAAACTAAAATAAAATAAATAAATACTTAAACTATCTATAAATAAAATAAACCTAAAATAAAAAATAAGATAAAACTTAAACAAAATAAAATAAACCTAAAATAAATTAAAATAAAATAAAAACCTAAACTTGAAAGATAAACCTAAAAATAAAACTTAAAAATAAATAAAAAAATAAAACCTAAACCCTAAAACCTAAACTAAAAAAAAACACATAAACTTAAAATAAATAATAAAATAAACCTAAACTTAAACTAAAATAAATAAAACCTAAACCTAAACCTAAAATAATTTAAGCTTAAACCCTGAACTAAATAAAATAAAATAAAATAAAATAAACCCTAAACAAATAAACATAAAATAAAAATTAAAAACCTAAACCTAAAAAAATAAAATAAAAACCTAAACCAAAACCTAAAAATAAAAAATAAAACTTAAACCTAAAAAATAAAATTAAAATAAAACTAAAATAAAAAATAAACATACACTAAACTAAACCTAAAATAAACTAAAATGAAAACCTAAACTAAAATAAATAAACATAAAATAAATAAAATAAACTAAATAAAATAAATTGAACATATTAAAATATAAAATAAACTAACCAAACTAATAATCAAACCCTAAACCCTAAATCCTAAACACTAAATCATGGGCTAAACCTTAAAAGCAACTGACCATAGGCTTAAAAAACAACTTTAAAAAACCACCTGAACCTGGGCCCTAAAAAATAATAAATGCTAAACTTAAACCTAAACTAATTAAACCCTAAACCATATACCATAAACTAAACCTTAAACCCAGTTTAACTAAACCCTGGCTAACCCTAAATAAACCTAACCAAGAACCAAACTAAAACCTAAACCCTAAAGCCCAAACACTAAATCTAAACCCAAACCCTAAACTTTAAAACAAAAGCCCTAAACCTAAACCTAAACCTAGACCTGACACTAAACCTAAAACCCAACCCTAAACCTGAAAAAACTAAACCCTAAACCTAAACCTCACCTTCCTCCCTCTTGACTATGTTGTCTCTCTGGCGATTTTATGTTCCCGTGCAATTTTTTGTAGTTTGGTCGTATTTTGGGCTACCTCTATCATGATCGTTATTTTATTTCTTGGTTGCACTTCCTCTCTCGGCTTGGTTGCTTATGTGACTCTCATTTGATCTCAATGGAGGAGGCGCATCCTCTCCATGCCGAACTCGTCTCTGGATGCATCGGCTTTGCCCTCCGATCCTAAAGGTATTTTGGATCGATTGCATCCGTTAATGCTCCTACTGTCAAGTCCTTTAAGGATGCTCTTTCTGGTAAGAACCCTTGCTCTAATGCCTCGGTTAACTTAATTTCAACCTCATTCCATGGATTGTCGGCTGTCATGTGTTCTGACCTGGATGTGGAGAAATTAGCTAAGCCTTTTGAGTTCACTTTGGTTGGTAAATTCTCTCTATGACGCCCTACTCTAGATAAAATCTGATCATTCTTCCATAGCTTAAAGCTTTTGGGAGTCTTCACTATTGGGCTAACTGATCCTCGACATATCCTTATTCAGTTCTCAAATGATTTAGATTATTCTCGAGTCTTTGCTCGTCGCTCCTATTTTGTGTATAATTATCAAATGCGTCTTGAAATGGTCACCCCTTTTGATGTCAAAGAGGAATCCCCTATTGTTCTTTTATGGCTTGCTTTTCCCAACATGAGAATTCACTATGTTACTCACTAAGTTCTGTTTATGGTTGGGGCTCTATTTTGTAGACCCCTTCAAATTGATCAAGCCACTCGCTAGATCGACCATCTATTGCGTATCTTGGTTGAGATTGACATTACCAAAAATACCCCAAAGAAGTTTGGATCGGTTCAAAAAAATTCGGATATAACCAGAAAGTAGAATTTGAAAATTTCCCCATCTTTTGCACTCACTGTAAGATCCATGGTCATCATCACTCTAAATGCTTTGTGTTTCACCCTAACCTCAAAAAGAATATATCACAAAATACTAATACCTCTCTTGGAACTGGGAAAACTAATAAGTTAGCTTATGTGCCTAAAGTTACTCATAATGGAACTCATCCTCCTACACCTACACCTTTATTACCTACTGATTTGCCTAATGAAAAACATTCTAAGCTTGGTATAAATACTACTATTGAGGTGTGTGAAGAAACTAATGATAACTTACCTAGCACTTCTCCTACTTGTAATAATTTGACTTCTCATGACAATCCTTTGCTCCATTTGAATCTTAATGACAATTTGAATGGGAATCTTATATTGGATCAAAATAATGTTGAACCTTTGGTGTCAGACCAAAATCTGAATATGCATCATGGCAATGAGAATGATATTTTTACTATTAATGGTTCAAGAACCTCCCCTTCTATTTCTCTACATAGTGATACTCAGGCTATCCCAATTTCTCATTCTTACTCTGATACTGAAGAAGGAGAAATCACCACTACTAAAACATTGACTATTACTGATCCTATTCTGGATACCAAAAACCAATCCCTTTTTGATGGAGATACTTTGGATACTGATAGACCCTTCCAAACTGTTATTAAAAAAAATCTTATAAAGCCAAAATGACTAATAATAACTTCACTAGAACTACACGTTCTTTTTTAACACCTCACAAATAATTATGTCCTCCTCTCTTTCCTTTTCCTTTGTGGATTTTTTATTATGATTAATTTTCTTATTTGGAATATTTGGGGTTGTGGACTCTCCCTGTCTGCAACCGTGTTAGGAACCTCTGTCACACTCATAACATCAAATTACTTGTTATTATTGAGCCTTTCATTAACTCTTCCAAGATTGCCCATGTTGCTAGATCGCTTGGATTTCAAAATTTCCTCTTCAATCTTAATAATAAAATTTGGTGTTTTTGGAATAATTTCATCACCATTTCCATCATTGATGATCTTGATCAATTGGTTAATGTCAAAATCTCTTTAGGTGATTTTTTGATTTTTGGTTCCTTTATCTATGCTTCTTGTAATAGAGCCGGTAGCAACATCCTTTGGAATCACTTAAGAACCTTTGCCTCCTCGGTTAACCTTCCTTGGTTGGTTGGCGGTGATTTCAACACTATCATTACTTCTTTGGAAAGGAGGGGAGGATGTTCTCCTAACCTCCATTCCATGAAGGACTTCTCTAATATGATCCTAGATTGCAATCTGATTGACATTGGTTTTTCTGAGTCTGATTACACGTGGCATAACTCTAGACTTTGGCAATGTCTTGATAGGACCCTCTTTAATTCTCTTTGGATCAATCAATGGCCTCTTACCTCTATTGAGCATTTAAGCTGAACTTTATCTGATCATGCTCCTCTTTTGATCTCTATCAAAACTCCCCCCTTTAACCCTTATACTCCCTCACCTTTTAGATTCCAAAATATGTGGACCCAACATGGAGATTTCACTAATGTTGTTTTCACTAATTGAATGGCTCCTGTTCACCCGGATAATTTCATTAAAGGCATGATTTAGCTTTGGCTTAAGCTCAAATGACTTAAACAAAACCTCAATTGGTGGAACAAGCATATATTTAAAATCTTTTACCAATCTTAAAGCTATGGAACAAGTGGTTTGTTCTCTTGAAGAGGTTAATAATTGATCCTAGTAAGCTTGATGAGTTAAGCATTGCCAAAGATAACTTGATTAATTACCAAAATATGGAGGAAACCTATTGGCATCAAAAAGCTGCTAGCAAACATATTGCTCATGGAGATAGAAACACAAGGTATTTCCATGCTATTTGCAATAAATGGAAAGCATTAAATTCGATTAAGAAAATTGAGAACTCTAATGGTGACTGGATAATTGATAGCCATAAAATTAAGGAATCTATCATACATCACTTTCAAAATTTATTAAATTCTAACCCTTCATTAGAAACCCCTCCCCATCTCATCCCTTCTATGATTAACAATGAGAAGAACCATGTGCTCACTATGTCCCTCGCGAGATTAGTAGTACTCTCAATAGCATGAACACTAATTATTTGCCTGATGGCTATCTCATTTCTTTCATCATTGTTGTCCTTTTATTAAATCTCGATCTTGTTGATCAATTGATTTCTTTGATGGAAGCTCTATTCTAGATATTTTTCAAGTACTTCTATTGCCCTTATTCCTAAAACCAATAATCCTGAATCTTGGGGTGATTTTAGACCTATTAGTTTTTGTACCTTTTTTCCAAAAACTCATTGCTAAATTAATTAATAATAGGATTAGCCCTCTCTCTAAAATCATCTCCCCTAAAGCGGCTTAAAAATAGAGCCATATTTGATAATATTCTTCTCGCTCAAGAGCTGGTTCATGACATTGATATTCCTTCCAGAGGAGGTAATATCCTCTTCAAACTAGACATCTCTAAAGCCTTTGACAACCTCTCGTGAGATTTTCTCTTTCAAATCTTACATTTGTTTGGTTTCTCTGATAATTTTATCTGGCTTATAAAAAGTTGTATCATTAATGTATGTTTTTCTATTATCATGAATGGTGAGTCCCTTGGTTTCTTTACTTGAGCCATGGTGTGCGACAAGGTGACCTCTTTCTCCTTCTCTTTTTATCATTGTTGTAGAATATCTTTTGAGAAGCCTCAATGATCTTTTCATTAGAAATCATAACATGTTTTTTAAAACTCATGGTGGTTTCCTTATTTCTCATCTTAGCTTTGCTAATGATTTTATAATCTTCTGCACTGCCTCTCTTCAACATGTTAAAACTATGAAGAATCTCTTAAATGATTTTGGCAAAGTTAGTGGTCTCTTTCTCAATGAAGGAAAATGTTGTTTTATTCCCTCTGCTAAGATTCCTACCAATATACTAAATCAAATCTCTAGAATTACTAATTTTAAGCAAAATCAACTTCCCATTAATTATCTCAGGGCTTCGCTTTTTAAAGGCGAGAAAAGATCTTATCTTTTTGATGACCTTATTCAGAAAATATCTAATAAAATTTCAATTTGGGAATTTCATTTACTCTCTTTCGGTGGTAGGCTCACCTTGATTAAGAGCACTCTTAATTCCATGCCTTTATATCTCATCCAAACCATTGTGCCGACCATTTCTATCATCAACAAAATTGAGCGTATCCTAAACAAATTTTTTTGGGGCTCTAATACCTCCTATAAAAGAATGCACTGGACCTCTTGGTTTAAAAGTTGTGGCACTTTTGTGGTCTTGGTTGTAAAAAAAAGAATCTATCAATGCCTTTTTCTATAAACTCTGGTGGAATTTTAGGAGTAATCATAGTCTTTGGGATAATTTCATGACTGTTAAATATTGCTAGGGTAAGCACCCCCTCATTTGTCCCTTTAAATCGGGTGATTCTCCTGTGTGGAAAAGACTTTGTTCTGTCAAATGGGATGCAAAATCCTTAATTTTTTGGGGCATTAACTCTGACACTTCTTTCTTTTGGCAAGATAACTGGAGTGGATGTGGTTCCATTGATGACTTACTCTCCACCCATTCCACTGTCGCTATTAGAGTAAACTCTTTCTGGCATAACAACAAGTGGAATAATAGTAAGCTTGCTGATTTTATCCCTTTTCTTTCTTGAATATGGTTTCTACTATTCACTCCTAATAATCAAGACCGATTCTCTTTAAGCTCTCACATAATGGTAATTTCAACCTCAAAAATGTGTGGCTCCACATTAAAGATAATCATGATTCCTCCTATGTGTTCTCCAAACTTTGGAATAACAATATCCCTACTTCTTATTCTATTCTTACTTGGCATATTCTGAAAAATTTTATCCCTATTGATTCCTTGTTGTGGGGTAAAGGGTTCCATTTACCCTCTAAATGTCAATGTTGTCTCCATATTGAGAATGTTAATCATGTTTTTGTTAATGGGGTCATTACTTCTAAACTTTGAATTTGGTATGATGACCTTCTTAACATTGTCAATTTCAATGGCTCTCTTACTTTATATCAACTTCTTGAAGTCTATTTTGATAATACTATTAAAGGTCACATTAAAGTCATCACTACTATCACTCTTATCTGGTTCATATGGATGGACCAAAATGATGCAAAACATTGTGGGATCCCTATGAACCACGTGAGGATTATTGCTAAAACTAAAAACAAAATTTGTGACTTGTTTAAAGCCAATCTCATTCATTACAGACAATTCAAAGGTTGTAAAGTTGTGGCCAATAAACTGGGCTTTATCCTGCCGGACCATCCTTACGTCGAAATGACAAGATTGTTTATTGGAAAAAACCTCTTGACCATATTATTAAAATTAATACTGATGGCTCTATCTCTCATAAAGGCTCTGGTTGTGGTGGCATTTTCAGAAACTCTAAGGGTATAGTACTATGTGCTTTTGCTTATCCCTTTATTTCTTGCACTGACCCATTTATTGAGCTTATGGCAGTCTACCAAGCCCTTGATATTTGCCTCCAAAATGGCTGGCTCAATATTTGGATTGAGGTGGATGCTCTTCTCGATTGATCTTTTGACTTCCACCAAAATGAGCGACTTACTACCTCCTCAAGCAAACTAGAGCTCTTCTTTCCCGAATTTGATTTGTTTGCTTGACTTGTTTATATATGATTTGAGGCTCCACTAGGGAGAAGGGTATGATTTAACTCCACTGGGAAAAATTAGATCGGGTTTAATTTAATTTGAGCTAATGTATGGATCCTGTCAGTGTGCGATGAATCCACTGAAAGAGGCTATATCAGCTTTGACCTACCACAAGTTTACAAATTTAATGGGATAGTCTACCAACTATGAGGTAGAGCTAGCCAACCTAAGGGATTGCTTTCTGGTGTGCAACGACTATGCTAGAAAGAAGGTGTAGCAGACGTACATCTTCCAAAATTAGGAATAACCACTAGGGTGAATTATTGGTTGCACAATAAATCTCATCTGACCTAGGGTGATTACTGAGTGATTATCGTTGGGGACTTATTTAAACTCAAAAGTAGTCAAGATTAATTTTATCTTAGTTTCATGTGATTTGGTATGATTTATTTGGTATAGTTTGATTTCAAATTGAGGGCATATCCGCTGGGATGTGAATGTGGTCAAATTTGATAGAGTTAATTTATGGACCAAGTCGGTGTGTGATGGACCCACTGAGAAGGAGCTATATCAAACTTTTCCTATCTCAGATCTACAAATCCAAAGGGATAGTCTACTGGCCTTGGGGTAGAGCTAGCGAACCTAAGAGGTTGCCTTTGCCCTGCAGTATACTAAGAAGAAGGCATAGCAGACTTACATCTTCTCAAGCAGGGAACAACCCTTGGGGTGACCTGTTGGTAGCATAACAAATAAAACTTGACTTACGGGAGACTATTGAGTGAATGTCATTGGGGACTTACATCAACTCAAGAGTAATTAGGCGATTCTTATAGGGAGTTTTGCTAACACTGCCCTAACGATAGGATACATGCTGGGAAAATATACTACTAGGGGTGTCCTCCTAATCCACAAGCGAATATATATATTTTTATATGTTTGCATGGACCTTATTAGTGTGCAAGGGACCACACTAAGAAAGGGCTATGTTTGTCTTGACCTATCTTAGATTTACTAGACCAAGGGAGAATCTGCACATCCATAAGATGGATTCTCCAAACATAGGGGTGATTATAAGGAAAGGGGAACTGTCTAATCCAATAGTAACCCGGGTATTGTCAAATAGGGTCGCAAAGGATGTGATCCAGATATAGTGTCCATAATGGAGGTACTGCTATGGGCATTATCTTAAGCCTTGGAAAAGAAAATCTATAGGTGTACAGTGGCCAACTCATGGAGAAAGCATAGCACACTTACATCTGACATGAGTGATGTACCCTAAGGTGCAAGAACCAACCAACCTAAGGTGTATGTATGAGTGGTGTATCAATTAGCATAAAACCAACCAACCTAAGGTGCCCATAGGTGTGCAACAATCAATCTGGAAAGAAAGCATGTAGCCTTACAAGTTTCTAAGTAGAATTGAACATCAGGATAGTCTATCATTGGCGGGACGGATGCTATTTGACTTAGAGTGACTACTAAGCAGGGAGCCCCCAAGAAGGATTAGACCTAGACTTAAAGTAGTCAGGATGGAAGAAGCTACTATGGGACTTATCCTAATCCTCAAATATAATCGACCTAGTCAGTTCACAAAGGCTAATCTAAGAAGATGTGTGACTCACATTCTCTTAAACGAAGCCAACATGAAGTAGCTTACTGGCCACGTAGTAAGGCCTACCAAACTAATAATGTGCTCATTGGTGTGCAGTTGACAAGGAAGAAAACTGTAGCAGGCTTACATCCTCCAAAGCAAGAAGACCATTAGGGTGACACACTAGTAGGGTAGCACATCAGCCTGACCTAGAGCAGCTACTAAGTGATTGTCATTGGGGGTGTTATCCCAACTCAAAGTAGCTCGAGATAAAAGATATGTGTTTATTTTATATGTTTGTGTGTAGTTTATGTTTGTGTTATGTTAATGAAGGATAGGATGCTGCTCGAGTTCATGACACCTACCCTAAACTCATCGTTGAGGATTCAAAAATAAGAATACTTTCAATATGGAAGAGATTAAATTTGAAATGGAATTTTCATTGATGATAATTATTTTCAAACATGATTTATAATATTTCTTTAAGTAGATCCTATTGATTGGAAGCATTGGCCACTCTCTCTTATGATTAATAAGCTAATAAGATCCTCCTTGGTAGGCCTTCTATGGAAAAGGGCCTTCCCAAATGGGTTCAAACATGCCTGCCATCTTATGATGGGCAACAATCAATCCCATTAGAACTAAACTAAGCTCTCCTACTTGAAATGCTTTAGGATGGACCAACTTATGAGCTTGAATCATTTTAGGTTTGTTCAACTCGAGGTTTTGGCATGCCCACAGGCATCTCTCCTCAAATATTTTGATCTCTTCTACCCACAACTTTGTGTTCTTCTCTGTTGTGATATTGCTACCCACAACTATCCTTAGTGATGGGACTTAGACTTCTAATGGTAGAATGGCTTCAAACCCATACACTAAATAAAAAGGAGTACTATGAGTTGGATTCTATATGTGGTGCAATAGGCCCACAGGGCTTCAGCTAACTGCTAATGCCACTATCGCTTATTATTGATGAGTATTTTCTTCAGTATTTGGATGAGAGTTTTATTAAAGGCTTGCTACATTTTCCCTTAAGTAGTTGATGGTAGAATATCTCCAATCTATGATATTACTTTGGGAAATTTGTTGATCTCGTGCTCTTGAATGTAGTAGCATTATCAAATATAATTTTTTGAGGCACTCAACCTATATATGATATGGTTCATAAAAAAGTGGAGCACATCATGTGACCTCTTTGAGCGAGAATCACCTTCCCTTTAGAAAAGTAGTTAGTAGCGGTAAGATGAATTGATGACCCTTGAAAGAAGGAGGATCAACCCACTATGTACCCCAACACTCTATAATTTGAGGCACTCAACCTATATATGATATGGTTCCTAAAAAAGTGGAGCACATGCTGAGCTGTGACCTCTTTGAGCAGAATCACCTTCGCCCTTTTAGAAAAGTAGTTAGTAGCAGGTAAGATGAATTGATGACCCTTAAAAGAAGGAGGATCAATCGACCCACTATGTCAATACCCCAACACTGAATGGTCATGAGGCCAAGGTAGGATGTAGAATGTTGGGCGGAGTACCACAACATGTATTTGACATTGGTGGCATCACCAAACCATATCCATGCAATCTTTGATCATCGGCGAGTATCCTAGATCTTCATCTTGGCTTTCATCTTTAGACCGCATTGGTTCCACATAATCCCGAGTGTAACTCAAGAATGATCTTATGGATTCATGCTTGTATAAACAATGTAACCACATATGATCGAAAGATCATCGATACAGGGCACCATCCACAAGAGTGTAGGAAAGTGCTCTCTGCATCATCTAATGGGCTTGGGACTTCTCTTGAGGTAGTTTTCCTTTATTTAGGTAATCCATGAATGGTTGCCTCCAATCTAACACCTTGTCCTTCTTGGCAATGGAAACCACCCCTTCTTGAGAGTACTTTTTGATGAGTTCAATATCAATAATGGATAAGACTTATCTATTTTGGATCTTTATTGATATGGACTCATCCTTTAGACATGCCAACTCCTTGGCAAGCTTGGCTAAAGCATACGCTATGACATTCTCTCCTCGAGGAATCTTATAAATGGTAACCTCTAAAATTTGGGTGAATAACTCCATGTTTTACTTGTAGTAGTGATGGAGCTTGGGCTTTATAACCTTATAGGACCCAGCTATTTGGTTGATAACTAGCAAAACATCCTGAACATGTTCATGTTCTGGATGCTTAGAGTAACAGCTAACTCTAGATTAGTAATTAGAGCCACATATTCAGCTTCATTGTTGGTGCAAGGATTGGATAGATGATATGAGAATCTCATCACATCAGCTCAAGTTAATAAACTATTCCTACCGCCTTTCCCGGAATAGTAGATTATGATTCTTCTCCTCTTGAGAGGAAGCTGCACCATCAAAGTACATCTCCCAGTGGTGAATGCTAGTATCCCCTAAGTTCATGATTTGTTCATCAAAGAGATCATTACTAAGCAGAGAGTTAATAGGAAGTGAGAGTGCTGCTAAAAAATCTGCTACCGCTTAACCTTTCACCACATGGAGGGGTACAAAGGTAATGTTAAACTATAAGAGGACCATGAAATGTCATTTTAACCATCCAGATAACATCGATCGTGTAATTAGATACCATAGTGGATTGATCCTAGAGATTAAGTTCTCCTTATGAGGAAGCATGTAGTGATGTAGCTTTGGGATGCAAAGATTAAAGGTAGAAAATGCTTCTTAATGGGTTGATAATTAGAATCAACAAGGATTAGATGATGACTGAGGTAGTAGAGTGCATTTTCCATTTCTTCATCATTGCTTTGGGCCAATAAAGCACCAAAAGAGTCATTTTGCATAGTAGTGTAAAGTATGAATAGCTTGCCTAGGATAGGGACTGCTAGAACTATCGATGTCATCAAGTAATGCTTGATGTTTTTGAAGGCATGCTCACACTTATCATCACACTTGAACTTGGCATCCTTTTTGATAAGTATGAAGAATGGCTAACATCTTCCCAAAAGGTTGGATATAAAGCATCTTAGATACGGTAACCGCCCTTGGAATGATCTGAGTTGAGTTAAAATTTTAGGGGGTGGCATTTCTAATATCACCTTGATCTTCTACAGATCAATTTTGATTTCTTGGTGTCGGACAATAAACCCAAGGAATCTCCCTGAAGCTACTTTGAATGCACACTTCAGGGGGTTCATTTTGAGGTTAAATTGTCTTACTATTTGAAAACTACTCTTAAGTCAAAGAGATGATCTTCCTTTTCCCTACTTTCGATGATCAACATGATGATGAAAGAATGAGTTTGTTGAAGATTGTAGTCCTGCCGGTATATAACTTTAGCATTTTAAGGATGAAAGGCATGACTTTATAGTAATAGATTCTAATGGGTTCTAAAGAAAGGTGTATCTTTCATCTACATGAACCATCTTTATTTGGTTATATCCATATGAGCCATCCATGAAAGAGAAGATGACATGAGATGAGGCAATGTACACCATAGGTGAATTTGGTAGAGTAAATTCATCTTTTGGACATGCCTTATTTAAATCCCTAAAATTGATGCATAGGTGAATTTTGCCATTCTTTTCATAATTAGGATGACACTGCCTAACTAGGTAGGGTTTTTTTTCCTGATGAAGCCAAAGATCGACGCTTTGACTCTAGAAATGACCTATTATTCTATGTCTAATTGCATGCATTTAAGAGCTTGCTTGATAGGGTTAGCAATAGGATCAATTGCTAGTTTATGGACTGCTACGTCAGGAGCCAATCCAGACATCTCTTCATAACTCCATGAAAAGTGGTCCTTAAGCTCAATCAATAGCCTAACAAAGTCATTGGCTTCAATTTCATTCAATAAAGAACTGATGTATGTCAAGCATGGATGCTCTTCAGTTCCTAAGTTGATTTCCTTGAGCTCATTGATGCTTGACTTGATCTCTTCTTTGAACTCTGGTGGTGCATCTTTCACTTCAAAATCATCTAGATCATTTGAAGTTTCTAAGAATAGCTCCTCATATAAGTTAATGTGATTTAAAAAGAACCTATCAATTCCAAATGAATGGTGATGACTAAGATCATCATCGATAGACCCACTAATCAATCTTAGTCTTATCTGGATTGAGAACTTTTGCATTTGTTCTTACATATTCTTTCGAAGTAGTCTGACCTGTGCTTTGACCAAGTATGTGGGATTAACCCTTTCTTTTTTAAAATATGAACAAATGGCAAGTATCAATCAAAAGGCAAATCTATTAAATCTTCATATGAATCATCCTCAAGTTCTACATCAACTTCTTTATTTTTTAGGTTTAGGTTTAAGTTTATGTTTATTTTTTAGTTTAGTTATATTTTTATTATATATTTCAAGTTTAGATTTATTTTTTATTTTTAGGTTTAGGTTTAGGTTTATATTTATTTTTTTTATGTTTAGGTTTTAGGTTTTTTATTTTTTAGTTTATTTTTAGGTTTTATTTTTTAGTTTAGGTTTAGGTTTATTTTTCATTTATTTTATTTTATTTAGTTTAGGGTTTAGTTTAGTTTATTTTAGGCTTTGGTTTAGGTTTTATTTATTTTAGTTTAGGTTTAGGTTTATTTTATTTTGTTTATTTTAGGTTTAGGTTTTTTTTTTAGTTTAGGTTTTTAAGTTTTACTTTTTATTTATTTTTAAATTTTATTTTTAAGTTTATTTTTAGGTTTAGGTTTTTATTTAGTTTTTATTTTATTTTATTTGAGGTTTATTTTATTCTTATTTTACATTTAGCATTCATTTTATTTAGGGTTTTTAATTTTAGAGTTATTTTATTTTTTATTTAGTTTAGGTTTATTTTATTTTTAGTTTTTTTATTTTATTATTTTATTTTTTTCAATTTAGGTTTTATTTTTTTTATTTTATTTATAGGTTTCTTATTTATTTTTTTAGGTTTTATTTAGTAGTTTAGTTTTGTAGAGTTTAGGGCCCAGGGTCTGGCATTTGTGGTTTAGGTGGGTTAGGGTTTAGGGTGGGGCATTTACATCAGGATGGTTTAGTAGTAGATTTTAGGGCTCAGGATCAGGTAGGATTTAAGGTGTGGCCCAGGGTAGGGTAGGGTTGGAGGGTCCAGGGCTCAGTGGTAGGGCTAATTTGTTTAGTATTTAAAGCCTGGGTTTTCATCTTATTATTATTTTATCTTTTTTTAAATTAAGCAAACCAGTTATGTTTATTTTATCTTATTTATAGTTTATGCAATTAGTATTTTTATTTTAGTTTATCTTTAAGTTTAGGTTTATTTTTATTTTATTTTTTTTTTAGGTTTAGGTTTTATTTTTTATTTTTACTTAAGTTTGCATTTATTTTATTTTTTCAGTTTAGGTTTAGGTTATATTTTAGGTATTTTTTATTTTATTTTTTAGATTAAGTTTAGGTTTATTTTATTTATTTTTATTTTATATAGTTTAGGTTTTGGTTTAGGTTTGGTTTATTATAGGTTTAAGATTATGTTTTATTTATTATAGTTTATTTATTTTAGTTTAGGTTTAGCTTTATTTTATTTTATTTTAGGATTTGGTTTTTTTTAGTTTAGTTTAGGTTTTATTTTTTATTTATTTTTATTTTATTTTTTATGGTTTATTTTTTTATTTTAGGTTTTAATTTAGTTTTTTCTTTATTTTATTTTAGGTTTTTTTGTAGTTTAGTTTTATTTTATCATTTTTTTTAGGTTTTTTGTGGTTTAGGGTTTTGTGGTTTGTTTAGGGTTTAGGGTTTAAGATTTAGGCTTTAGGTTTAGAGTTCAGGTTTTAGTTTAGAGTTTTGGTTTTTTTATTTATTAATAGATAACAAATTCAGATTCAATATTTCTTCTTTTCGATTTCATCAACCAAGTAACACACCAAGTTTTCTAAGACACAAGAGACGACATAAATAAAAAATGAGCATGCATAAAGCAAATCAATAATAATAGATAACTAAAATTATCTCTACTATAAAGACACAGTTCGATAAGTAGCAACTTGGATTGATCGTTCTTCAATTTCTCCAGTTCCCATCAGAACCCCCTAGCTTCTCGAGCAGCAGGTCCACCATCATATCCTCGATCTCTCCCTCTGCCACAACCACGATGGTAACCTTCGTCACTCCTCTCACCTCCATAACCACCACTACTGTGACCACCACCTCCATATCCAACAACACCTCCAGATCCCCCACCACCACTGTGATAACGGCCGCCTCCACCTTTGGCTCCAGCATCTAGTCTAAGTCTGACCGATGCTCCTACCATCAAGGTTCTCGCTCATTTTAGGGTTTAGGTTTAGGTTTAGGTTTTAAGGTTTTAAGGTTTATGTTTATTTTAAATTTATTTTGTTACTTTAAGTTTAGGTTTGGGGTTGGGTTAGGGGTAGTTTATGGTTTAGAGTTTTAAGGTTTATGATTTTAGGGTTTACGGTCTAGGGTTTAGGGTTATGGTTTAGGGTTGTAAGTTTAGGGTTTAGGGTTTATGGTTTAGGATTAGGGTTTTTTATTTTTTTATTTTTTTAAAATTAGGTAAACTCGTAAGTTTAGATTTATTTAATTTATTTTTATTTATTTTTGTTTATTTTTAATTTTATTGAATTTGGTTTATTTATTTTAGGTTTATTTATTTTAGTTAGGTTTTTATATTTTAATTTATTATTTAGGTTGGGTTTATTTTATTTTATTTTTTTAGGTTTATGTTTTAATTTTATTTTTTTAGTTTAGGTTTTTTATTTTATTTTTAGGTTTTGGTTTTAGGTTTTATTTTAGGTTTACTTTAGGTTTTATTTTAGTTTAGCCAGTTTTTTTTATTTTATTTATTTTAGGTTTAGGTATAGGTTTAGGTTTTCTTTCTTTTAGATTAGTTTATTTTAATTTAGGTATAGTTTTATTTCATTTTTATTATAGGTTTAGGATTTTGTTAGATTAGTGTTTAGGTTTTATTATATATTAATTTTTAGGATTATTCTTTAGGTTTATGTTTTTATTTTATTTTATTTTAGGTTTATTTTATTTTTGTTTTAGGTTTTATTTTTATTTATTTAGGTTCTTTATTTTTTTAGTTTAGTTCAGGTTTTTATTTATTGTATTTTAGTTTAGTTTTTATTTTTTATTTTATTTTCTTTTCATGTTTAGGTTTTAGTTTATGTTTTTTATTTTATTTTATTTTATTATTTTATTTTGATTTAGGTTTGTTTATTTATTTTTTTATTCGATTTTATTTAGTTTAGGTTTAGGTTTTTAGCTTTTTTGGGTTTTTTTTGGGTTTTAGGGTTTAATGTTTAGGGTTTAGTGGTCTGGTGGTTTATTTTTTAGGGTTTAGGGCTTTAGGGTTTAGGTTTTAGCCTTTAGGGTTTTTACAGTTTAGGGTTTATGGTTTAGGTTTTATGTTTTGGGTTTAGGGTTCAGGTTTTAGTTTAGGGTTTAAGGTTTGTGGTTTTTTTTTTTAACAAAAAACAAATTCAGATTCAACATTTCTTCTTTATGATTTCATTAACAAAGTAATCTACAAATTTTTTTAAGACACAAGTGATGACATAGATCAAAATAAGGCACACATAGAGCAAATCAAAAACCCTAGATAACTAGAACTGTCTCTATTATAAAGGCATAGTTCCATAAGTAGTAGATTAGATTGGCCATCCTTTAGTTTCTCCAGTTCCCATCAGAACCACCCTGGCCTCTCTAGTAGTGGGATCCACCATCATATCCCCGATCACTCTCTCTGCCACCACCACGGGTGTAACCTCTGTCGCTCCTCCGACAACCAAAACCACCATTGCTCTGACCACCACCTCTATATCCACCAGCACCTCTAGAGCCCCCACCATCACTATGATAACTGCCACCTCCACCTTCACCTCCACTGCCAGAACTATACTGAGCATGGTTGATGGTAATGTTCCTACCGTCAAGGTTTGGCCCATTCTTAGGGTTTAGGTTTAGGTTTAGGTTTATTAGAATTTAGGGTTTAGATTTATTTTTAATTTATTTACATACTTAGTTTAGGCTTTGGGGTTATCTTTGGGTTTAGGGTTTGGTTTAGGGTTGGGTTGGATTAGGGTTTAGGTTTAAGAGTTTTAGGTTTTGGGTTCGGTGGTCTGTAGGGTTTAAGATTTAGGGTTTAATGTTTTTTTTAAAATTAAGCAAACCGCAGTTTAGGTTTATTTAGTATATTTTTTTTTATTTTAGTTTACTTTATTTTATCTTTATTTTGGTTTATTTTTCATTTTTATCTAGTTTAGTTTATTTATTTTAGGTTTATTAATTTTAGTTTAGGTTTTTTAGTTCATTTTAGGTTTAGGTTTAGGTTTAGGTTTATTTTTTAGATGAGATTTTTTTTTAGTTTATTTTTTTAGGTTTTATTTTTTTTAGTTTTAGGTTTAAGCTTTCAATTATATATTTTTTTTGGGTTTAAGTAGGTTTTATTTTTAGGTTTATTTTTAGGTTTTATTTTTAATTTAGGTTTAAGTTTATTTTTAGTTTATTTTATTTTTTATTTTAGGTTTAGGTTTAGTTTATTATAGTTTAGGTTTAGGTTTTATTTATTTGAGTTTAATTTATTTTTCTTTATGTTTAGGTTTATTTTAATTTTATTTTAGGTTTAGGTTTTTTTTAAGTTTAGGGTTTAGGTTTCATTTTTTATATTTTTAGGTTTTATATTTAGTTTTATTTAAGTTTTATTTAATTTATTAAATTATATTTTATTTTATTTTACATTGTTTTATTTTATTTAGGTTTTATCTTTTTATTTTATTTTTAGTAGTTTAGGTTTTTTCATCTCATTTTAATTTAATCAATTATATATTTATGTTTAGTTTAGGTTTTTTATTGTATTTTATTTATCATGTATTTAGTTTAGGTTTCTTTATTTATTTTATTTTAGGTTTTATTTACTTAGGTTTGGGTTATGGTTTTGGGGTTTTAGGGTTTAGTTTGGGGTTTTAGGTTAGGGTTGTTTTAGTAGGGTTTATTTAAGGTTTAGGGTTTAGTGGTGGGTTGGGTTTTGCTAGTTTTTTGGCTCAGTAGGGTTTAGCTTTTAAGTTTTGGGGTTTTGTGGGTTTAGGGTTTGTTAGGGTTTAGGGTTTGGAGGGTAGGGTTGATGGTTGGGTTAGGGTTTATGGTTTAGGGTTTAGGTTTTAAGGTTTAGGGTTTATGGTTAGTTTAAGATTTAAGTTTTAGTGTTTATGGTTTTTGGTTTTCTTTTTAATAGACAAAAAATTCAGATTCAATATTTCTTCTTTTCAATTTCATCAACCAAGTAACACACCAAGTTTTCTAAGACACAAGAGAGTACATAGATAAAAAATGGGCACACATAGTACAAATTAAGAGCCCTAGATAACTAGAACCATCTTACTATAAAGACACGGATCCATTAGCAGCAGAACGGATGGCCATTCTCTTAGTTCCCATCGAACTACCTCTTGAGTAGCGGATTTATGATCATATGGATCTCTCCACCACAACCATGCTATATAACCTTCATCGCTATTCTCGCCTCCATAACCACCACCTCCATATCCACCAACACCTCTAGATCCCCCACCACCACTATGATAACCGCCTCCGCCGCCTCCTCCGCCGCCGCTAGATCTAGACTAAGCCTACTTGATGGCGATGTTCCTACAGTCAAGGTTCTACCCATTCTTAGGATTTAGGTTTAGGTTTAAGTTTATTAGGTTTTAGGGTTTAGGTTTATTTTTTAATTTATTTAGTTACATTAGGTTTAGGTTTAAAAAAAATAAATAAAAAAATAAAAAATAAAAAAATAAAAAAAAGGTTTAGGTTTAGGGTTTGGGGGGTTAAGGTTGGTTTAGGTTTAAGGTTTATGGTTTAGTGTTTAGGTTTTGGTTTATTCTTTTAGGTCTGGGTTTAGGGTTTAGGTTTTTAGATTTAGGGTTTAGTATTTAGGGTTTATGGTTTTTTTTAATTAGTTAATTGATAGGTTTATGCTTATTTAGTATATTTAGTTTAATTTTATTTATTTTAGTTACTTTATTTATTATTTTATTTAAGTTTATTTTTTATTTTATTTAATTTAGTTTATTTATTTTAGGTTTATTAATTTTAGTTTTTTTTTATTTTAGTTTATTTTTTTTTTATGTTTATGTTTAGTTTAGGAGTATTATTTTATTTTATTTTTTAGGTTTAGGTTTTATTTTTTTATTTTTATGTTTAGGTTAATGTTTTATTTTATTTTTTTAGGTTTTCTTTAGGTTTTGGTTTCATTTTAATTTAGTTTAGGGTAAAGTTTATTTTATGTTATTTAGTTTAGGTTTAGGTTTAGGTTTAGTATATTTTAGGTTTATTTATTTTAGTTTAGTTTAGTTTAGTTTAGGTTTAGGTTTATTTTATTTTGTTTATTTTATTTTATTTTTTAAGTTTGTATAGTTTATTTATTTTATTTATATTTTATTTTAGGTTTTATTTTATTTTTTATTTTATTTTATTTAAAGCCAGTTTAGGTTTTTTTTTGTATTTAGGTTTATTTTAAGATTTATTTTTTTAGTTTTATTTAGTTTTAATTTAATTTATTTTAGGTTTATTATCTTTTATTTTATTTAGGTTTTATTCTTAGGTTTATTTTATTTTTTAGTTTAGTGTAGGTTTTATATATTATTTTAGTTTATTATTATTTATTTAGTTTTTTTAGGTTTAATTTTAGATTTTATTTTATTTTATTATATTTAGATCTTGGTTTATTTATTTTATTTTATTTGTAGGTTTTATTTAGTTGTGGTCAGTTTTAAGTTTTAGAACAGTTTTGGTTTAGGGTCTGGTATAGGGTTTTGTTTTAGGTTTATTATTTAGGTTTAGGTTTAAGGTTTAGGGTTGGTAGGCAAGCAGGGTGAGATTTAGACTTTAGGCTTTAAGTAGAGTTTAGTTTTAGGGTGGTAGGGTCTGAGTATCATTAGGGTTTAGGATTTTAATGTTTAGGGTGTAGAGTCATGCCTCTAGAAGGTTTAAATGGTGAGTTAGTCAGTGGTGGTTTAGGGTTAGGGTAGGATTTAGGGTTTAGGGTTTAGGGTTTTAGGATTTACTTTGTAGGATTTAGGGTGGGCTAGGGTTTTAGTTTCTTTTTTAAAGCAAGCAAAAAGGTCATTTATTTAGTATATTTATTTATTTATTTTAGTTTACTTTATTTTTATTTTTATTTAGTTTATTTTTTTTTATTATTTAGCTTATTTATTTTATGTTTTATTTTATTTCTTTTAGGTTTAGTTTAGTTTAAGTTCATTTTTAGTTGATTTTTATTTTATTTTATTTTTAGGTTTAGGTTTATTTTATTTTTAGGTTTAGGTTTAGGTTTTATTTTATTTTTTTAGATTTTTTTATTTTAGGTTCATTTTAGGTTTTATTTTAGTTTAGGTTTAGGTTTACTTTTAGTTTATTTTATTTTATTTAATTTAGGTTTAAGTTTAGATTTAGTTTATTTTATGTTTTATTTATTTTAGTTTAGTTTATTTTAGTTTAGGTTTATTTTATTTTGTGTATTTTATTTTATTTTATTTTACATTTTTTGTTTAAGATTTAGGTTTATTTTTCAGTTATTTTTAGGTTTTATTTTAGGTTTATTTTAGTTTATTTATTTTTAAGTTAGGTTTAGGTTTTCTTTGTAGTTTGGGGTTATTTTTTATTTATTTATGTTTTATTTTAATTTATTTTTAAGTTTAGGTTTTTATTTTTTATTTTAATTTATTTAGGTTTATTTTGTTTTTTTTTTATTTATGTTTTATTCTTAGGTTTATTTTATTTGTTTAGTTTAGTTTAGGTTTTATTTATTTTATTTTAATTTTAATTAATTATTTATTTATATTTTATTTTTTTAGGTTTAGTTTTAGGTTTTATTTTATTTTATTATATTTAGATTTATTGATTTATTTATTTTATTTTGGTTTATTTATAGGTCAGTTTAAGTTTTAGACTGATCAGGGTAGGGTAGGTGTGGTTAGGGTCAGGGCCCAGGGTAGGGTGGGGTGTGAGTCAGTAGTTTAGCCAGGGTTTGTGGTTTAGGCTCAGTTTTGGGGTTGGGGCCAGTTTCAGCTCATGGTTCAGGGTCTGGGGTAGGTTTAGGATTTGGGTTTAACGAGTGGTAGAGTTTAGGCCTAAGTCAGCCCTGAGAGTCAGTGGTAGTTAGGCTTTGGGTGGGCTCAGGGTAGGGCCTGGGTTATTTAGGGTTTGGCTAGGATTTAGGGTTTAGATTTACTTTAGGATTTTGTTATTTAGTTTTAGTATTTTAGGATTTGTTTATTTTTTTTTCAAGTAAATGGTATGTTTTGATTTATTTTAGTATATTTATTTATTTATTTAGTTTACTTAATTTTTTATTTTTTATTTAAGTTTATTTTATTTTTTATTTATTTTAGCTTATTTCTTTATATTTTTTTTATTTTATTTTAGGTTTTAGGTTTAAGTTCATTTTAGTTGATTTTAATTTAATTTAATTTTTTTTATTTTAGGTTTAGGTTTAGGTTTTCATTTTATTTTAGGTTTATATAGGTTTTATGTTAGGTTTATTTTAGGTTTATTTTTATTTTAAATTTAGGTTTACTTTAGTTTGTTTATTTTATTTAATTTAGGTTTAAGTTTAGGTTTAGTTTATTTTAAGTTTTATTTATTTTAGTTTACTTTATTTTAGTTTTTATTTGTTTATTTTATTTTATTTATTTTATTATGTTATGTTTAGGTTTTCATTGGTTTAGGTTTTATTTTTTATTTTTTAGGTTTTATTTTTAGGTTTATTTTTTTTAGGTTTAGGTTTTATTTAGTTTCATTTATTTTATTTTATTTTATGTTGAGTTTTGTTTTATTTAGGTTTCTTATTCTTATGTTTATTTTATTTTTGGTTTAATTTAAGATTTTATTTAATTTATCTTAGTTTATTTTATTTTACTTTTATATTTAGGTTTTAAATAAGTTTTTATTTTATTTTATTTTATTTTTTATTTCTTTAGGATTTGGTTTTATTAAATTTATTTTAAGTTTTATTTATAGGTTCAGTTTTTTGGTTTTTAGGATTAAAGGTTGGATTTAGGTTTTTATAGGGTTAGGGGTAGTAGATTTGTGGGTTAGGGTTTAGGGTCAGTTTTTGGGGTTTAGTTTAGATTTGGGTTTAGGGTTTAGGGTTTAGGTTAGGATTGGCCTTAGGGTAATATTTAGGTGTTTTATTTTTTACTTTAAAATTAAGCAAACCAAGAGTTTAGGTTTATTTTATTTATTTCATTTATTTTATTTTTTATATTTATTTAGGTTTATTTTTATTTTTATTTTATTTAGATTTTATTTGTTTTTATTTTATTTTATTTTAGGTTTATTTTATTTTCATTTTAGGTTTACTTTTTATTTTATTTAGGTTTTTTATTTTTTGTTTAGTTTAGGTTTTTATTTAATTTAGTTTATTTTAGTTTTTATTTTTTATTTAATTTTCTTTTTAGGTTTATGTTTATGTTTTTAGTTTATTTCAAAGTTTTTTTTTTTTTTGTTTATGGTTGTTTTATTTATTTTATTTTTAAGTTTTATTTAGTTTAGGTTTGGTTTTAGCTTTTTAGATTTGTGGCTTAGGGTTTAGGGTTAGTTTAGGGTTTAGGGGTTTAGTGTTTAGGTTTTGGGGTTTAGGGTTTAAGGGTTTCGAGTTTAGGGTTTAGGGTTTAGGGTTTAGCATGTGTCATATGATAGTATTTTGATTAGATTAATCTTGAGAAGCCTTTCACGTTGAATGAAATTATTTAAAGAGAACCTAAACTTAGGATTAATCTAAAATGTGTAATAAGCTATTCATTAAAGAGAACTAAATAAAATAACATGCTTTAAAAGTGGTTTAAGGTAGGGATGAAAGAGGGCAACCTCTTTTCTTCTCTTTACAACACTTAGTTTGTAGATGTAGGTCATATGAAACAAAAGAAAACATAAATTAAAACTTGCAAAATCAATTAGAGCACTTGAAGTGAAACCACCTTTAAGTTGAATCTTTCTACACTTAGAAAATATTAACTCTAAAGCCTAGTTAGGACCATACCCAATACACACACATTAGATTAATTTATCACTTCTAGCCTTATGTTAGAGCATGGTGTGACGTATATTTTATTTTGTGATGTATTATTTTAGACTAGATGTTAGGGTGCATGTTTTGTAGACTAGATGGTAGGCTGTTATTAGCCTAATCATGTTTTTTGCAAGGGATTATGTTTAAGGGTATAAAATAGCAATTCTCTTTAGTGTTTCTTATACCTCTAGGCATAATCCAAGTTAAGACAGGTGGGCTTTGTTACCCATGTGCAGAGTGCTAAGTCCAAATTACAAATATAATTTCTTGGGTTTTATGTGTGTTTAGCTAACCAAATCAAAGGAGGAAGATACATGAAGACATGAAGACTTGAAGACCCCCCATATCATTTATCATTTGTAAATTGCAAATTATTCTTTTATGTATCACATTTTATAAGGGTAGAGCTCGGCTACCCATTTTTCTTTTCATGTTGTATGGCAGCACCCTATCGCACTGGCCTATTATTCTTTTACATTATCTATAAGAATGATTTGATGTTGTGTTTAAAGTACAGAATTAGGATGACTTGCTTTTCTTAGTTTCCTTTTATGTTTGATGTTTGAATGTGTGGCCTGGAATGTGATTGGGCTCTTAGAAAAAAAATTAGCCTTTCTACCCAACTACAATTCATAACTAAAGTTTTAAGCAATTCATAACCTCACATAAAGCCTAGGACATAAATCAAGATAATTAAAAGATTTAGCAACCCCTTAATTGAATGTTGAATGGCCAACAACATGCACATCATATTATTTCACTCTTGAAAAAAGAGGATTTTCATCCTTGCATGATAGTGGAACTCTTGACTTGTGAGGGCATCCCTTTTGTTGAAAAACACCCCTTTCTTACTAATTTAGCCAACAACCTTATTTCATCATGCATGTAGGCATCAAAAACCAAAAGCCTATGTCAAAATGAAGTGTCAAAATAAATAAAATTTGAAAGTATTTTGCACTAGACTAAGTCATATGCCCATACCACTCATGCTCTAGTCTCTTAGGGAGTGAGTTTAAGAACCTTAGTTTCTTTCCAATTAAATAATAGCCTAAATAATTGTACAAATCATATAACCAGACTTCATGGATTTAAAGCACAGGAGGTGTTAGCTGGTTGCCACTCCAGGTGGTTGTAAGTCTAGCAGTCACGTAGTTTATCCTCTCTTATGGAGTTAAACCATATGTCCATTTTCACTTAGATTTAGGCCACACTTTGGCTTATGCTAAAGCTTTGTACATTTAAGATCTGAGGTGGTTGTTTCTTTTGACCTACAAGCATAAATCCTCACCTCTTAGGCATCTCCATAATCTTGTGTTGTTGGATTACAAGTCCTAGCTTTCTAATGAAATGTCAACTTTAACACTATTAATCTTCTCTTTAATTTCAAAATTATAAAGCCAAATTATAGGATAGATTCAGATACTCACTAGGTTTCCTAGTATAAAGAGCATTCCCTACTTATTTCCTTTAGCTTCGATAATAAGTCTTCTCCTTAGGTTTTCCCAATTGATTTTCCAATACAACTAATCCTTTGATAGTCTAGCCTTGAAATCGAACTGGCTTAATATAAACCTTACTTTTCCATGTAAAGTAGGGAAAGATCTTTTTTACATTGAAGACCCATCATGCCTTTGGAGTCCTTATTAGGTGATTATGTCCATTATAGGTGATGATTTCTATCTTTTGAGATACTGCATCTTTGCTTAATGTCATCGATCATTTCAATAAGTACCCCTAAGATCTGGTGTCCCACATCTAAAAAAAAACAGATTTTTCTAGTGACTCCACTGGGGAGGGTTCCTCTCTCCATCTCTAGTAGCAATTATTGTCTCCAAACATCTATAGTGGACTTGTATTTTATATGATTCCAAGACTATCTTTCTTTTTATTGGCACTTAGCCTATTTCAGGTTGAGCTAGCTAACATCCTTTAGCTTTTAAGACCTCACTCCATGTAGGTCTTAAAACCCCTAGGTCCCCAATAGGTAAATAAAAATTTTAATTAACTAAAGGACATGACTAGAAATTTAGAACCTCTTTACCATTCTCTTGGTGAGGCAAGGTTCATTTCATACTTAAGAAAATAAACTCTTTGCAAAAAATATATAATTTCAAATAGCACTTCTCAAATTAAAATTCACATGACAAAATATCTACATTTAAAGATAACCAAACCTCTTGCGCTAATATCCATGATTACATGGAGGTTCTTTAAAAAATTTAAAATCAAATAATTTTAAAATCCTTTTTGAAAAAAAACATATTTCAAAATAGTAATCTCCATTCAACACACCTAAGCTTGTTGAATGAAGATTTTATTTTCAAACAAGATCATGACATAAAATTGAAATTTCATTTAGCACATCCTACATGTGCTAAGTTGGAATTTCTCTTTTCAAAGCAACATCACACACAAATATCCCATCTTTGAAAATCAAAAAGAAAAATATAATTGATTTCCATTCAACATACCTAAATTTGTTAACGGAAGTCCCCTTTTCCAAAATCATTAAAAATTAAAACACATTTGAATTCCATTTGACATACCCAAATTTGTCAAATGAGAATTCCCTTTTCAAAATCAAAATCAAATTGGACTGCATAACATACCCACATTTGCTAAGTAGAGTTCCCTTTTAAAATCACAAATAAATCAAACACACTTGAACACTTGTACCCAAATTTGTCAAATGATGTCCCACCTTTTAAAATTGAAAACAATTTGAACTTTATTTAACATATTGAACTTTATTTAACATACCACATTTGTTATTAGAAGTTCTCTTTTTCAAAACAAAATGAAACAAACTCATCAAACACACTTGAGCCCTACTTAATATACGTGTTTGTTAAGTAAGGGTCTCATTTTTCAAAATCAAATAAAAATACATCAAACACATTGGGCATCACTTAGAATACCAAAATTTTCTAAGGATCCCATTTTCAAATCAAATTCAACAAATCAAACACATAACACATCATAAACAACAAAAATGCATTCAAAATTATTTTCAAACATGCACTTGTATCTCATTTAGCATACATAAATTTGCTAAGTGAAGATTCCAAAATCAAATCCAAACAAATTCAATTGACCCTCCATTTAGCATACCCAAATTTGTTAAATGAGGGTCCAAAACATAAAATCAAATTCAATTGTGAGCTAATGGAAGCATCAATTAAGAGCTCTCTCCAAAACATTTGAACCCCATTTAACATACCTAAATTTGTTGAATGTGGGTTCTAAATTTAAATCAAATTCAAAGTCACTCCTCTGTGGTGAAAATTTTCTAATATGGGAGTCACCTTTCAAATATTGGGAGAAATGAAAGAGGCAAGCATATAAAAATTCATCTTTTTAGTATGCCACGTAGATCCATAGATGTACTTATTCAGGTGATCGGGTCATCAAGGAAATAGTGTACTATCTTGAAAGATAGAAGTCCCTACCCTTTAATGGACCTAATCACCTCAATAAGGACTCTAAGGATGATGGGTGCACGGAGATTCTTCCCTACTTTACATGAAAAGTAAAGCGATTTATTTTAAATCAGGTTCATTAAGTTCCCTACAGGGCAAGCGCCCATAATTACACCCTAAGAAATGGGGATTCCTTAGGAAAACTCTCGATTAAGGTAAATGATTATTATCTTCAAAGAATTTCAATAGGAAAGGACTATCAATAGATAAGTTCATTTTGAAGATCAAATGGGATTGATCAAAGAGGGGGGTTATTATCAAAGCCAAAATGGAAGATAAGTAGGAGATGCTCATAATATTATGAAACCTAACAAGCATCGCAAATTATCCAACGGTTGGGCTTTACATTTTTGAAATTGATTTAGTTTGTTTGAGTTAAATTTTTCATTAGAAATTTAGGATTTATGATTCCTTAACATAAGATTAAGGAAAAGTCTAAGAGGTGAGGAATTAAGCTTATGGCCCACAAAAGGGAGAAGCAACCTCAAAACCTAAATCTAGGGAGCTTTGGCGAGGGCCGAAAGCACAACCTAAATCTAAGGGAAAAATGGGTATTTGGTTTGTCTCCACAAGAGAGGACAAACCACGATAACTGGACTTACTGGGTGGATGCCAACTCCTCCTATGATTTTAAATATATGTAGCAAGTCATTTATGCTAAGATAGCTAGGCTATTATTTATTTAGAAAGAGACTAAGTCCTTAAACTCACTCCCTAAAAGAGACTAGATCATGTAAAGGGCATGCTTCAAATGACCTAAATCTAATGCAATTCAAATTTCATTTTATTTTTATTTTTTGGACAATTATCTTGACAGGGCTAATAGGATTCATATGAGTAATGCATGAGAAAGAAGGTTATTGGCCAAAATCAAGAAGGGAGGAGGTGAGTTTCCACCATGGCTCTCAAGGTCAAGCCAAGTTTCTAGAAAGGTGGAAGCCCTCCAATCAAGAGTGAAATAAGATGCATTTGTGCATGATATTAGAAAAGAAATTCTCATCCATCTAAGGGGTTGCTAACTTTTTTATCTTGATTTTAAACCTAAGCTTTAGATGAGGTTATGAGTTGTTTATTTTAATTTGAGTTGTTAAGTTGGGTAAAAGATTTATTTTTCCCTAAAGAGCCTAATCCATATCTAGGTCATACATAAAGCAAGGAAGAAATTGGAAAAGCATGCCACTTAATGCAAAAGCTAAATAAATCATCATCCAATTTATAAAGCTAATCGTAAAAAGAATAAAAGGTTGTGGTGGCACCACATAAACTCAAAATATCAAATGTGGGTAGCCAAGCTCTACCCTTATACAACTCAGATTATAAATGAATTAAATTACTATTAAGCAAGGAATTCATTGTTATGGGGGGTCTTCAAGCTTTATTTCTTCTTTCTTCTTTGGTTCCTTATTTTGGATGGTTGGAAGGTAGATGCTCCAAGACATCACATGGTGCATAAGATAGGATCTTATGACCAATGCTCATCCTAATCTCCAATATAATCATTCCACAACCCTAATTGCACAAATTTACATGAAAAAAAAGTGAAAATCTAACTAATACCTGCAAAATAAAGGTTAGCTAAAACAAACCACACAAATCCCAAGCATGTATATTGGACTTATCACCCTACACATGGGTGACTAAGTCCACGGCCTATGGATTATGCTTGGGTATAAAGCACCTACAAGCAAAAGCATTTATATTTTTATTTATGATAGCACATAAGCACAAACCCCTACAGAAAAGAATAGTTAGACTAAGAATGTCCTACCATTCATTCTACGAGCATACATCCTAACATCTAGTCTAAAACATATATCACAAAACAAAACAAACATCAAACCATGCACTGACCTAACCTAAAGCTAGAAGTAGTGACGTAGGCTAATATGTGTGCTTTAAAGGCTTGTGTGGTATGCTTAGCTATGGCTTTAGGTTCAAATTTTCTAAGTGTGAGAACATGTTCAACTAAGAGGAGGGATTTATTTGAGTTGTTTAATTATTTTGGATTGATTTTATTTCATGTTTTATTTAGTTTAAGTGGATCCTACAATTAATTACTAAGTTATGAAGAGAGGGGAGAGAACTTCTCTTTCCTTCTAACCTAAGTAATTTCTAAAGTAGATTCACATTTTAGTTTTGTTTAGGTGAATGTTTTGATTAAATATTTTAATTAATCCTAAGTTTAGAAGAACTCTAAACAAATCTATTCAAAAAGAAAAGCATTTTAAGATTAAATAAAATGAATCAAAATTCACATAACACACATTACTTCATTTCTTTCCCAACATATATATAATATGCATATGGATGGATCTTTAAGCATATCTATACATACAAAATGAAAGTATTTAACACACTTTATGATGCATGCTAAGTAATCCATTTAAGGAAATTTAGAAGTTGAATATGCATGATTTTTCTTAAGTAGAAAGAGATTCCTTATCCAAATTTTCACATACACACATGAAAGTAAGAAAGGCATAAGTGAGTACAAATACCATTGTTAAGAGGTGTAAGGTACAAGACCTACTTAGGGCTACTTAAAGCCTCACAATCTCAGGGTTGTCTAGACTAATATACCACTTTCCTTAAATATAAACATATGTATAAAAGTAATGAAATAGAAAAGGAGACTGCAAAAGTTGTTTAATGGGTTCATTTTATATATGCAATTAATGTATGGAAGTATAGGTAAGCCTTCTTAAGATAACATAGGGATGAATAGGTATGAAATTAAGTAAGTGTTGGGTTCTTTTCAAATGAACCCTACTTCTTACCAACTCCTATTCAAAACTATACCAACATAAGAAAGAAAGGAAACATATGCTAAGCATGCCTTTATAATCTATCACATGCAAAATCATAATTAAAATATAAGTAGCATACTTTCATATTTGGTATTTGATTTATGTATTTTTAAAATAATTTTGATTTAGTAGTGATAACAGCCATTCATATTTCTACTTTAGCCAACACATACAAACTTGACATAAAGTAAACAATTTCATTTTAAATTTGAATTTGAAAAGTATGAATGCATGAAACCACATGACATACAAATTTAACATGTTGGGGAAAGATGAAAAGCAATGAAAGAATGTAAATAAGTTCATTTCACTTAAATAATAAAGACATTCTTATAGAATAAAAAAATTTAAAATAAATCAAAGTGAACTCAAAGTGATTTTTTGTTTAGTTTGAAGTTTGATTTAATTTTGAAAAGGTGAGATGAGTTTGCTATTTAACCCATTCCACATGTGTTTGATATTTTTGTTTAATTTTTAGATAATTAGATCCATTTTATGCATTGATTAGGTTAAGGTATGAATTAAGTAACTTAATTAACCCTTACACCACCTAGACAATTAACCAAATAATTATGAGCCAATGAGATGACATAAAACTCACAAGGAATTTAAATTTTCAATGCACCTAATAAGAAAGAGGCCTAATGCAATACAATTAAAAGTTAATTAAGCTAAGGGGTTTAGCTTAAGTAATTTCAAAACACCCTTTCACACATGTGAATTGGGTTTTGATTTCCTTAATTGAACTTAGGCTATTAAACACAAAGGATCTACCCAAAGTAGATTAATTAAGTTCTAGAACTTTTAGAATTTTAGAAATTAATTAAATTGATAATTAATGAATTAACCCTTAATTAAGAGGAGATTAAGGAGAAAAGGGGTTTAGGAATAGCTTGGAAATGCCCCAAAAATATTCCATAAAACCTACTATTGGATCGACCTTAATCAACCCTAATCATGGGTTAAAATCACTAATTCTTAATTATCCTTAATTACATAAGGAGGGTAATTAGAAATTCATGTTCGATTCTTCTAATCAAGCATTAAATCCCAAGAAAATTAGGGAGGTAGAAGTCATCCCCAAAACATACCCAAGAAATTTGGGATTAATCAGGGTTAATTAAAAAAGTAATGAAAATAAACTTTCTAATAAAACCCGTGAGAAAAGCATAATTCAAAACCCATTGAAATTAATTTTAAAATATTCTAGGTTTAATTATCTTTCCATAGAATTTTATTTCAAATTTGTCTAAATTTTTCTAGAGAGTTATGAATTTTAGAAGATCCTTAAGTTAATTAGAAAATTATGCATTTAACTAATCCTAGCTCATGGTATGTGTGGCGGCGCACATGCACACCATGAGGGGTTACTTAAGTAGTCAAATCCCATGGTGGTGGTGACGGTTTGATGCGATCAAAGATGGGGCGGCGAGATCTCCCCATAGTTTTAAAAAATAATAGATATCTAAATGTGCGACTATCTCAGTCCATCTAAAATGGGGGATGGATGGCTAAGATCTCCCAAGTTCTTCCCTTGATCACATAGATCATCCATGATCAAGGGAAGATCCAAGCTTCGATCAGCATGGATTCAAATCAAACTCAACCTACACCATCTAAAGCTAAAGAGCAGCAAATCCAACGATCAAAAATTGATGGGGTGAAAATTTCTTTCACAAAGCTCCACACCACATTGAGTTTAATGGTCAAAAAATCCCATACCTCATTGGAGGTGATCATCGACTCTCGATTCCCTTGGAGAAGCTTCGTATGATTAAGACGAAGCCTTGTTAAAGTTTTGCTTCCTATGGGTAACCTCTTCCTTAGCTTGAGCTCAGCTTTGATCCAATTCAATCCTTCCTTACTGTGGGAACTCCAAAGGAAGCTTGGGTGCACTCGACTTAGCTCCTTGATTAAGTATGCAAGAACAATTAGATGGAGATTGAGTGAAGAGGAAGTTATCTCTTCAATGGACTTCCCCTATTTTGAAGTCAGAAATGGCTTTCAAATCTCTCTAAGAAGCTTGGGAATACTCTGATGCTTGCTCACAGTTCCTTAGCTTCAATCGATAGAGGGAAGTGAGAATTGAATTGAATTAGAGTATATCTCCCCTTGAAGGATCGGATGGCCGCAATGCTCTTGCCATTTTGATCCAATTGATCATAGCGGTGGGTTGTTTGATGTTAAGGGTGTACATGGTCGTTTGAGCCAAAGAGTGGATTTCCAACCTCCATGTGCTTGAATTTGAGTTTGAGAGGGAGTTTGAATTTTGCATTTTGACCCATAGGGTTGGGTTTGGTCTAGGGACCAATTGGGCTGACCCAAACCCATTGGGTTGGGTGCACCACTCTCCCCTAGGTCCTCTTCAGCTTTTAGGAAAGCCTCAGGTGAATGTGAAGTGGGTATGACCAAATTACCCATGGGTTAAGCCAAAATTTGTTCTATGGACTAGGGGTAGAATGGTCATTTTGCTATTTTTGCACTTTGGCTATGTTAGGTATGTAGATAAACTAGGTTTGGCCAAGTTTCATGAGATTTGGAATTCATTTGATAGGGTTTGGCTTATGTTGACTCATTTAGGTCAAAATGGGTCAACCTACGTCAAGTTGACCAATAGGTCAAATTGGGTCAAACCAAGGGTTGGGTCAAGTTCATATGACCGTTTAAAATGTTTTGGTGGCTTTGGTTTGATTCAATTTGGTATAGTTTTGAATTTGGCTCATATGACTTCATTTAGGTCAAATGGGTCAAGTTGACCCATTTGACCTATTTGAGGTAGGTCAAGGGTAGGTTTTGGTTTGGTTAGTCATATGGAGTGGATTGGTATCTTTATTTTCAATCAATTTTGGTTATGTTCAAATTGGGCTCAACAGGACACCTTTAGGTCTTGTTGGGTCTAAGGTCAATTGGGCAAGGTTAAGTCTAATTGGCCAATGGAGGCTTTGGTCAAGTTCCACAAGTGATTTTGAATGGACTTGACCCATTGGTTTGGATCAATTTGGCTTAGATCAAGTTTTGACACATTTTGACCCTTTAGGTCAAAATGGGTCAACTTGGGTCAAGAGGCCAATTGGGCTAGGTTAGGCTCAAATGTTGGCTTGGTCAAGTTCAAACATAAGTCATGAGTGAACTTAGATCAATGGTTTCAATTAATTTGGCCTATGGTGGAATTTGGCTATGTTAGGTTTCATTTTGGGTTAAGTGTTGACTTGGTCAACCCTTAGTTTGACTTGGTTTGACCCAATTTGATTGATTGATCATCGCATGATGATTGTTGATCATGATGAGAGGATATATGAGTTTGGTTCAATCCAATTTGGTTAGGATCAAAATTTGGCTCATAATGGTACTTTAGGTCACTTTGGGTCAAGTGAGCCTAAGTGAGTCAAATGGCTTGGTCAAAGCTTGATTTGAAGTTGGTTGATCTTGTAAATGGACTCATGATTGAAATATAAATCCATTTACAAGTGGTTTGAAGTCAAATGGGTTTTGATCCATTTGACAATTTCATATTCAAAGGAAGAATATGAAGGGTTTTGGGTTTGATTTTTGACTTGGGTTTTGATTGAGTGATTGAAGTTTGGATTTATATATGAGCTCATGATTGTAGGGTTGATTGAATCATGAGAGAAAACCAAGGGTTTGACTTAAGTTGATTTGGCTAAGTTCAAGATTTTGACTTGAAAGGCATAGGTTGGATTTTGAGTTGATTTGAGTTTGATTTTTGGAATAGGTTTTGATTGTTTGAATTTATATTTCATTTATATATGTGAATATAAATGAGAGTATAAATGGATCACGAGAAAATTTCAAGGATTTGAAGTGGTTTAATCATGATTTGGGCTAAGTCAATTAAGAGGGATTTAAAGGACTTAGAAAAATTTGGAGTAGGGTTTTGAATTTTGAAGTTGGTTTGATTGATTTATATTTATATTTCATTTATATATGTGAATATAAATGAGAATATAAATGAATTATGAGAAAATTCCATGACTTTGATATGGTTTTATTAAGATTTAGGCAAGTTCATTAGTGGAAAATTAATGACTTAAGGAGATTTCAAATTGGGAATTTAATTTTAACCTTTGATTTGATTGATTTATATTTATATTTCATTTATATATGTGAATATAAATGAGAATATAAATGAGTTTTAAGAAAATCCCATGAGTTTGAATTGATTTGATCAAAGTTTAGGCTATGTCCATTAATGGAAAATTAAGGGACTTAAGAAAATTTCATGAATTGATTTGGAATTTTGAGTTTAGTTTGATTGAATTTATATTTCATTTATATATGTGAATATAAATTAGAATATAAATGGATTATGAGAAAATCTCAAAGATTTGATTCGATTTAGATCATGATTTTGGTTAAGTCCTTAAGAGAATATTAAGGACTTTGGTAAAATTTGGACTTACGAAATTTTAATGAATTTTGATCATGGGTTTCAATCATGGATTTCAATCATATGGAGTTGATTTAAATTTGGATAAAATCAATTAAGATTGATTTGGAGTTTGACTTGAAAGAAGGAAAGTGAGGAATGGTTTAAGTTAAGGGTAGGAAATTTTCCTAACACCCCTAAGGCATGACTTATTCCTATGGATAACTCTTCTAAGTCTCTAGGGCTAGGTTTGAGTATCCACCTAATCACTAGATGTGCCTTATGACTAAGGAACTCTTAATGTATAAGATGAATTTTATTTCTATGATGGAGGGGTTGAGAGCTCATTCTAAAAATGAGGTCAACACCTCTAAAAAAAATAGAAATCTCTCATATATTTGAACATAAATTTAGTTTACCTAAATTTGTTAAATGAGGGTTCTAATTCAACAATCAAATAAAGTTAAAAATTCAAGTAAACAACATTCAAGTGAATGTCGATATGGTTCTCTTTTAGCAATGCAAGATTCCAGCCCTCATGTCGGTAGAGAGGAGGTGGCGGGCAAAGCCACTTCTTCGTTTGACCTACTGATTTGATTACGTTTCCTAACCAAAGGAGAAAGGCCATAAAATTTCCTTTGAAAGCCAAGAATAAGATCAATAAGGATTTGTAGTATGTCTTATCCATTCTAGTATGACTCAAATGATGAATCTAATTCCCAAAGAAGACAACTCCCAAAATGACTATCACAATAGGTGTAATCCATAAAATAGTAGTAGATGGACTTGATGTCTTTAAGGATTTCAACTTCGGGTAGAATACCCCATTCTAAACTTTCATGGTGTCACTTGTCGACAAGAGTTAGAATCATCAAATCTAATAGAAGAAATTTTGGGCACCATAAAGAGTAGGACATCAATTCTACCTCTCTTTTTAAGATATCATAGAAGCCAATTATTGTAGTGGTAGGGTCCTACCACTTTCATCAAGACCAAAGGAAAAAAAAAAAAAGCAGTCATTGGAAATAATCAAATTCTAAATCCTTCTTAAGATACACCTCATAATCCAAAATAAGGGAATCAAACTATTCTGAAGGTTAATCATATGGTCCTAAACTATCTTGGAAGGTTGCCCACTAAGCTAAAATAATGAGTGCACCCTCACCTTCTCTAAGGAGATAGAGGAGTGTTTGATTGGAACTTAACGATTCTTCCTTTCACAATTAGTGGCAAACTCCTCAAGTCATACTCGACATAGAATATCCAATGGAAAGAAAAGACAAACAATCCCCTCGAGAGAACACAATATAAACAAAGACTCAAAAAAGGAGAGAAAAAATGAAACAAAAAGAGAAAAGGAAGAAAAGAAAAAAATTTAAAAAAATGAATGAAAAAAAAGAGAAGAAGAGAAATAAAAGAAGAAAAAGAGAAAAAGAGAAAAAGTAAAGCACCAATAATACACATTGATTTGGAATCAAAAGGATAAATCATGTGTATGAGGTGTAAATTTAAAGAAAAGGAGAGAAAAAAAAGAATATACAAAATAAATTTTGAGTCTACTTTTGACAAGTCTTTGGAGTAGATAATAGTAAAACAAAAAGTTCTAAAGGATAATTTATGAATGGTATGGCTAGAAACTTAGTAGTTATGTAAGCACATTGACTCCAATTCTACTATCTCATGATATTATTATAGGATTGGAAGTTAAGAGTTGCTCCTAACCTTTAGAAATATAAATGTATATATATATATATATATAATGAGATATCAAATTTCCACTTCATATCTCTTCAAGCTCGAAGAGGATTCAATAGTTGTAGATAAACCTTCAAATGAAGTAATAAAATCATCTTTTTTTCCTAGTCTACCTAATTAGCTTAAAGAATTTTGAAGACTTTCAAGTAGAGGATACACTCCTTGATCTTAAGAAGAAAATTAGATCATCAACCAATGAGTTTTAAGAGATTAACCTCAGAACATAAAGGTAGTCCACCCACCCTCCCAACATCCATATATGATAAGTTAGAAAGAAAATGCCAACAATTTGGCTAGGTTACTTTTGTAGTTTAAAGACTACTTTACCTAAGACCATAATGAAGTGCCCAATACATCTCTAAAGGTAGCAGTCTACAAACTCAAAATTGAACCTATTGCTATTCCTACTTTGCAAACTTTTAATGTGAACATTTGCACCAAGAAGAAGATCAAAGTTTGAAGTCAACCTTATTGAAGAAGAAAGATGCTATCATGATTACCCAACATTATGCCCAGTCGAAAGGAAGGACATTCAAATCTACACATACATCGATTATGAAGATTTTAGTTAGGCATGTCTTGAAGATGAATCCACATTACCTATTTCAAATTTGATACAGACATAGCCTCTTTACATGCAGTCTCCGCTTTCAAGGATGGGTCGAATGATGCTAGAAGATGAGAGGTTGTTTGCACTTATAATTTCTATTGGAATTTATATCGGTCATGCCTTTCTCGGTCACAGGGTTAAAAAAGAAGACCATCTTTATGATCTAAGTAGTTGTCTTGATTGGTTATCAAACTTCAACCTAGTTGAATCCCTAAAGTATACAATTAGGATGACTTTAGGGAGTTTCTAAGGCTTGTAGTAAAGCATCATGGAATAATAAAGATTGATCTAAAAGACATTAATGTGATATTAGAGATGCGACCTCAGATTCTACTTAATAGGAGAGACTTCAATTAATGTTGAATATAGATGGTTTAAACTGTTTCAAAGTTAGTCTATCCCAAAAATTTTCAAATCAAGAATCTACTTCCAATCATTGAAAGGTCTACGTTGGTGCTTCAAAAGGATGGAAAGTAGTTTAAACCACTATAATAGAGCGGATGCTTCCAATCAATGGGCTCTATTTAAAAAATACTATCCTCAAAATAATGTTTGAAAATAATTATCATCAATTAAAATCCTATCTTTCCATTCATCAAATCCCTTCTTCATTGGAAGCATTATTGTTTTACAAATCCACCATGACATGTTTAGGATAGGTGTACCCTAAGTGCATCACCCTCACTCATTAGTTGCTTTAGGTTGGGCGGCGTGTTACCTTTGCATCACCCGTACCTTGTATTTGGGAGGATGTAAGTTTGCTATGCTTTCCTTCCTGACTTGACCACTGCACACCGACGAGCACCTTGTTAGCATGGTAGGCCTTACTGTGTGGTCGGTAAGCTACCCTCATGTTGGCTCTAATTAAGAGGATGTAAGTTAGCTACACCTTCTTCTTAAACTTGTCATCATGAACTAACTTGGTTGAGTATATCTGGCAAACACCCAAACAAAGCTTTTTTCTCAGGTTACTTTGATGTGGGATAATGCCCCCTGTGACACTCACTCATTAGCTGCTCTAAGTCGGGTTGGCGTGGTACCCCGCTAGTGCGTCACCCTAGTGGTTCCATGTTTAGGAGGATGTAAGTCTGCTACACTTTCCTTCCTGACTTGACCATTATACACCGATGAGTGCCTTGTTAGCATGGTAGGCCTTATAGAATGGTCGGTAAGCTACCTTCATGTTGGCTTCGTTTAAGAGGATATAAGTCTACTGTATGCTTTCTTCTTGGACTAGCCATTGTGAACTGACTTGGTTGAGTAGATGATTAGGGTTAAGTCCCCCAGTGACACCTTCATCTTAAGTCATTCTAGTTTGGGTCCAGTCCTTCTTTGTGACTCCCTACTTAGTAGTCACCCTTAGGTCAGGTTCGACTTGTTGTGCCACCAATGGGTCACCCCAGCAGTTGTTCCTCGCTTTACAAAATGTAAGTCTTCTATGCTTTCTTCCTAAGTACAGTCGTTGCACATTGAGGGGCAGCACTAGGTCGGATAGCACCTATTGACCCAATGATAGACTATCTTGACAATCAGTTCCACTTTATGGAGATATAAGTCTACATGCCTTCTTCCTAGATTGATTGTCACACACCAATGGGTACCTTAGGTTGGTTGGTGTTCTCTATGCTGACAGTGGCCCACCCGATGGATACACCACTCATGGTAGATGTAAGTGTGTTACACTTTCTCCTTGAGTTGGCCACTGTACACCTACAGGCTTTCTTATTTAGAGGGTCCAAGATAACGCCCTTAGTGGCACCTCCCCTGTGGGCACTCTATTTGGATCACATCCTTTGCGGCCTCATTTAGATACTACCCAAGTTATTACTAGATTGGGTAGCCCCCTTTCCTAGTAACCACCCCTGTGATTGGAGATTCTATTATGTGGATGCATAGATTCTCCTTTATTCCAATAAATCTGAGATAGGTCCAGGCCAACATAGCCCCTTCTAAGTGTGGTCCCTCACACAGCAATAGGGTTCATAATAACAAAATATATATATATATATATATATATATATATATATATTCTCTTATGGATTTAGAATTAATGCCCCAAGTGGCACCTTTCCCAAGAAAGCATCTTATCTTTAGGGCAGTGTCAGCAAAACTCCCTATAGGAATTGCTTGACTACTCTTGAGTTGAGATAAGTCCCCGGCACTCTCTCAGTAGTCACCATTAGGATAGGTTCAATCTGCTCTTCCACCAACCGGTTACCCCGGCGGTCATCCTGGCTTTGGAAGATATAAGTCTGCTACGCATTCTTTTCAGCATGACTGTTGCACACCAACGGGTAGCCCTAGGTCAGGTTCAATTTATTGCATCCAACAGGTCACCCCAGCAGTTATTCCTTGCTTTGGAGATGTAAGTATGCTATGCTTTCTCCATTACAGTCATTGCACACTGAAAGGCACCCCTTAGGTTGGATAGTCCTACACTTTCGCCGATAGACTACCTTTTTGTATTGATAGTCTAAGGCTAACATAGCCTCTTCTTAGTGTAGTCCATCGCACATCGACGGGATCCATCAAACAAAATTAAAATAAATAAAAACAAACCAAATCAAATTACAACAAATTAATGAAATTAATCATGACTACTTTTGAGTTGACAAAAGTCCCCCAACGACATTCACTCAATAGTCGCCCCTAGGTTGAGTTCAATTTGTTGCGGATCCAACAGATCACCCCAGCAGTTGATTCCTTTTGGAAGATGTAAACCTACTGCTTTCTTCCTAGTATAGCTATTACTGCGAAAGGCAACCCTTAGGTGGATAGTCTTACCTTGTGGTTGGTAGACTATTCCTTTAGATTAATAAATTTGAGATAGGTCAAGGCCAACATAGCCTCTTCTTATTGGGACCAACGCACACCGACAGGGTCCATAATAAACTAAATTTAAAACTAACCTTCCCAGTGAAGTCAAATTAAAGCATATCGAACAAACCAAACTTCTCCCTAGCGAGGCACAAATCAAATTAATCTCCCAATGGAGCCATAAGAAATAGCATCAAACTCTTATCCCCAATGGATAGCCTGAACCTGCTTCCTCAGTGGAAGGTTCACATTCCCAATCCCTAGCAGATTATAGATTCTTATCTCCAACAGATATGCACCCAAACAAATCATATTCATAATCAAACTCAAATCCATATCCCCAACGGATAGCTTGAACCTGCTTCCCTAGTGGAAGGTTCACATTGGCTCTCTTATGCCTTTGGCATAAATAGAGCTACTTTGCACTAAGATTGAATCTATCTACCTTTTGGGTTTAGGTATAGATCATTTTTAGTTTGGTGTTCTTTTGGACATTGTTGATCATCTTGGTCAATCTTGTATGCGGTGTGCCTTGTCAATTACACCACTATTGGGGAGGTCCTTTGTTGACCTTACTTTTAGAGTGAATTCTCAAACTCCTGTTCTTAGACCTAGGAACCTTCTAGACTCTAAGGTTTCCTTAGTCATAAGATGCTTCTACAGATTAGGTGAACACTTAACCTAAGCCTAGACTTAGAAGGGTTAATAATAGGATTAGGCCATGCCTTGGGACTTAGGAAAATCACCTACCTTATAGCCTAAACCCAATCCATGTACACCTTCTTAAATTTAATTAAAATCCAAATATCTAGCCAAACCTCAAACTCAATTTCAAATCCAAATCTAAGTCCAAACTCAATTCCAAATGATTGAAACCCAACATCAAATCCAAACTTGAAATCCTTCCCAAGCCCTTTAATCAACCTTCATGAACTTATCCAAATTCTCATCCAATTCAATCCAAACTCAATTGATTTTCTTATAAATAAATTGTACCTTAAATTATCATCTCAAATATAAATGAAACATAAATTCAAATAGCCAAAATCAAATCAAAACCCAATTTAATCTCTTTAATCCATTTTCTTGAACTTAGCCAAAACCCATCTAAATGAAGGAAAAATCAATGTATTTTATTTTAATCAATCATTCCTTCAATCATCTATCCAAATATAAATGAAACCTACAATCATCTAGTCAAACCAAAATCAACCCAAGTCAAACCCAACCTAGCACATTTGACTTGAAATATTCAAATGAACCAAAACTCATTTGAATTCAAATCAATACAATTGAAATTATATATCAATCTCAAATATATATATAAACTCAACTAAATCAAACTCAACCCAAAATCAAGCCAACTAAATCCAATTGGTTCACTTGACCCAAAGTGGCCAATTTGACCTACATGAACCAAAATCCAATTCAATCCAAATCAAAGTGAATTAAGTCAATCCAAACTTCATGCCATGATTGTTGATCACCCTAGGATGATCAATTGATATAAATTAGGTCAAACCAAGTCAACCTAGCCCATTGAAGAAGTCAACCCCATATGAAGCCAAACTAGCCAAATTACAACCTAAGCCAAATCCATTGAATCCAATGATTCAAATCAACCCAAAATCAACATTTAAACATTACTTGACCTTCAATTGAGCCAAACTTAGTCCAATTAGCCCTCTTTACCAAAGTTGACCCAAATTAGCATGAATGGGTAAATTAGACTAAACCCAAACTAAATCCAAATTAATTCAAACCAATGCATACAATCTGCTCTAAATAGTCATATGAACTTGACCTAACCCTTGGTTTTACCTAATTTGACCAATTGGTCAACCTAACCCATTTTGATTCAATTTGACCCAAATGGGTAAAATTGAGCCAATCTAAACAAATGAACTCCAAATGACATAAAATTTGGTCCAACTCACTTTTGACTCATTTCAAATCAGCTAAATCAAATTCAATGCCAAATGACCACTCTAACCTTGGGCTAAGTATCACATAAGACAAAACACCTATGTAAATGGTAATTTCTCTTCCTTGGCCACTTGGCACTCATCCATTAGTCCACAGGCTCCAAGGATGTCCAACCTAACCCAAGAGATGGTTGGGTCATCACTCATGGGAGGGAAATCACCTCCCCTCCCGCATTGGAACACTTGGCAGGAAGGACCTCCACTTCCCTTTGTTAGGACACCCACTTGTCCTTCATAGTAGCCACCTCCCATGCCTTGGCCAACCAAATTATGCCACCTAAGGAGAATCCCAACCACCCCATGCCAAGCACACCCACATGGAGCCAAAAATCACCATGAATGAGTTGATTTTCGTCCATTGCAAGGAGACCAAAAATAGAAAGGCAAAAACTCTTCCTCACACACTCATTTCACTCTCCAAGAGCTCCAAAACCAACTAGCAACCATTTTCCATTTGGTTTTTGAGCAAAAACTATCAAAATTAAGTGGATTTTGGCAAGGAAGCGATGGCCATTGGTGGATACATTATTTTGATGTGAAGCAAAAGCTCGAACTGATTCCAAAGATTCTTCTTGCCCTCAGGAGCACACTGAGATCATCACTACCACCGAAAATTATCCTCGATGAGGTAAATTTCAAGAACCATAGTTGGCCTTTGGTTCTTTTGTGTGTAGCAATTTTTGTTCAATTTTAGTAATTTTCTTTAGATTACCCTTGCATTTTTTATTTTACATCATCCCATGCATTTAGTGATTTTTGATGAAATCGAAAAATTGAGCCTAAAATGAAGTTTTCCATTCAATTTTTTTAGAAGAATCACAAAATCACTCCCAAAATAGTGTTCCATCCGCCTCTTTTGCCGGATCACCCACCAGCCATTCGATCTCCTATTGAGGAGGCGGCTCGATATGAATCATGCGGTCGATGGGTGGATCATGGCTCATCCGTGGATCGACGGACCATCCGATCCATGATCAAATAGTCGGATTCGATTCACATAACCTTGTCCACATTCTCATGTCTGATGCCCACCGGAGTCACTCATCACCACTTGGTCAAGTCAACACGTAGGCGGGTTAAGTAAGAAATTAGGATTTTATGCTTTTTAAAATTAATTAAAACCTCAAACTTCAAAAATTTATAAGTAAAATAAAATACTTATCTAAAAATTGCAAATAAGGGCACATTGGATTTATCTTTGAGGAATCGAATGAATCTAGAAGCCCCAAATTTTACTAAATATTTTGATCTTAATTTAAGTTTTATAGCCAATCAAATTTCATTAATTAAGCTAAAAAAATCCACATCAGATTGATTTGAAATTTATAGAGAATAAAATTGAGCTTAAAATCTACCATAAAAATTTCAAGTCAAAAGGATTTAATTGGGAGATATTGCATTACGAAGTTCAAATAGTTAAAATAAATTAATGGACTTTATAAAAATCATGGAAAATCATTTAAATCAATTGAAACTTTGAAAAATTATAACAAATGGTAGAAAATCATAAAAATGCAAGTAAATATTTAATTTGAAGTTATTTCATAGAAGATTAAATTAAAACTGTTCCCTATTAATTTTGAATAGTAATTAAGGCTTAATTTAAGTTTAATTAAAAATTTAATTAGCTTAATTAATCTTTATTTACCAAAGTAATTAATCCCAAACTTTCTGAGGATGATTAATGGGATGACCTCTGCCTCCCATAATTTTCTTGGGATTTATTGCTTGGAATTAGGGAAATTGCTTAACTTGCATTACTTTTCTAATTGGTAATTAATTAATATTCTAAATAGTAAGAAAATCATTAATTAAGCTTGCCAATCATTATAAAATAGTGAATGGGAATGGGGAATGAGTTTGGAACCTCTTTCCCAATATTTTCCCTAAGTCCATTTCACTTGAATGAAATTAATTAATTTGGGATTAATTGATGGTCTAATCATTAATTAAATTGCTTAATTATTCAATTTGAAACTATAATCACATGGAATCTTAATTAATCAATTCATGGGTAGATCTTTAGGTGTTCAATAACCTAAAATATTTAAGAAATTATGGTTAACCCACATGTGTGGGAAAACTATGAAAGTACTTAATTAAGTTTCTTAACTTAATTAATCTCTAATGAGCCAATTGCATTAGGCCTCTTTCATTTCTTAGGTTTATGATTTAATATCCAATGTATATACATATCATTTTGGCTCATAATTACTTGGTTAATTAAATTAAAGGCAACATAGGTAAGGGTAAATTAATGGATTTAATGCATAGTACAACCTAGTTAACCCATAAAATCAACTTAATTATCATTAAACCAAATTAAATCACAAACATGGGAATGGGTTAGGATCAGCAAACTTTTGCTCATTTCTTCAAACCAAATCAAATATAAAATTGAAAGTGATAATTAAAAAGCCTTGGTTTTCTTTAAATGCTTTTATTTGATTTGATTGTCCTTAGGAATTAATTTAATTGAATAAACTCACATGTTTATGCATATTCATTCCTTTCCAATAATGAAATCATATATTCATCTTTTCAAAATTAGTTAAATCAAATGGTTTTCCTTTATGTCAAGCTTGCATGTGTTGATTTATTTTATAATATGTATGGCTATTATCACTATTAAATCAAAATGTATTCTCCAAAGCTTATAAATGAATGGATACAAATGCTATGAATGCTAGTTATAAATACATATGAGATGTATGTGGTTATAGCTTAAATGTATGAAGTGAAGCTCCTTTCCTTTTATTCATGTATTGATTTATATAAGTGAGAATGTTAATGGGTATATAGTCGGACATCCAAAATACAAAGCTTTAGTTAGCCCCAAGGAGGTCATTTGATTACCTCACTTCCCTTAACAATGACATGTACAACATTGTATTTCATTCTTATGTATTTCAATACTAGAATTTGGATGAGGCTTTAATTCATATACATAAATGATTCAATCAAATTAAATATCATTTTTTGCATGATTTTGATTCTCAAATTATGAATACATGTGTATGTATCTAAGACAAGCGGTATAGTAGGACATCCAGAATACAAGGCTTTAGTTAGCCCTAAGGAGTCATTTGACTACCTCACTTCCCTAGTTTAAGAAAGGCATACTTGCTTATGTATTTTACATACATGTCTGTATTTAATTAGAGAATGGTAATCCTTCCCGTTTATTAAAAATACAAGCATTTTCAATTGTTCAAGTGATTGAATTAATTGATTATGTGATTTGGAGGTCTCTTTCTTATGTTCATGCATGTAAATTTACATATGGTTTGAATGTTATGGTATATAGTAATGAGACGCCGGAATACAAGGCTTTAGCTAGAAGGAGGTCATTTGATTACCTCACCTCCAGTTAACAATGACATGTACCTATTTAATTTCATCCTTATGTATTTTTGTATAAGAATTTAGATAGAGCCTTAAAATAATATGATAAAATAGTTCAATCAAAGGGAAATATAAAGCTTCAAATGTACATACTCACATCCATCATTCAAGTATTCTAAAATATATTGTATGGGTAGGTATACTTAAGACTTAATCATATGCATGTTACATGTGATGAAAAAGAATGATTTAGCATGTGTCATGTGATAGTATTTTGATTAGATTAATCTTGAGAAGCCTTTCACATTGAATGAATTATTTAAAGAGAACTAAACTTAGGATTAATCTAAAATGTGTAATAAGCTATTCACTAAAGAGAACTAAATAAAAATAACATGCTTTAAAAGTGGTTTAAGGTAGGGATGAAAAGAGGGCAACCTCTTTTCTTCTCTTTACAACACTTAGTTGGTAGGTGTAGGTCATATGAAATAAAAAAGAAACATAAATTAAAACTTGCAAATCAATTAGAGCACTTGAAGTGAAACCACCCTTTAAGTTGAATCTTTCTACACTTAGAAAATCTTAACTCTAAAGCCTAGTTAGGACATACCACACAGAAACCTTAATACACACATTAGATTAAGTCACCACTTCTAGCCTTATGTTAGGATGATGCATGTTGTGATGTATGTTTTATTTTGTGATGTATTATTTTGTGGATGTTAGGGTATGTTTTATAGGCGGATGGTAGGGTGATTAGCCTAATCATGTTTTTTTTTGAGGGATTATGTTTAAGAGGTCACTTAAAAATAAATATCAATGCTCTCTTTGCAGGTTACTTAAGCCTTTAAGCTTAATCAAAGTTAGGACAGATGGGCTTTGTTACCCATGTGCAGGGTGTTAAGTTCAAATTATAAATATAATTGCTTGGGTTATATGTGTGTTTAGCTAACACTTGTCTTGTAGGTGTAGTTAGATTTTCTTTTCTATTTTTAATTTAATTTTGAATTAAGAATTATGATTAGTTCTTTGGGGGGATAAGGATGAGCATTATCCAGAAGGCTTTATCTTGGGATTACTTTTCCATCCTTGCATAATAGCAGAATTCTTCACTTATTAGGGCATCCCTTGTGTTGGAAAACACCCCTTTCTTGCTGATTTATCTAACAACCTTATTTCATCATGCATGTAGGCATTAAAAACCCAAAGCCTATGTCAAAATGAAGTATCAAAATAAATAAAATTTGAAAAGATTTTGCACTAGACTAAGTCATATGCTCATACCACTCATGCTCTAGTCTCTTAGGGAGTGGGTTTAAGGGCTTTAGTTTTTTTCTAATTAAATAATAGCCTAACTAATCTTGCAAATCATATGACCAAACTTCATGGATTTAAAGCATAGGAGTTGTTAGCTGGCTACCACTCTAAGCGGTTATAAGTCCAGTAGTCGGACGGTTTATCCTCTCTTATGGAGTTAAACCATATGCCCATTTTCACATAGATTTAGGTCATGCTTTGGCTTATGCTAAAGCTCCCTAGATTTAGGATTTGAGGTGGTTATTTTATTTTGGGCTACAAGCATAAATCTCTGTTGGATTATAAGTCTTAGCTTTATAATGTCAACTTTAAATTAATTAAATTATAAAAATTATAGGATAGGTTGAAATGCTCACTAGGTTTTCTAGTATCAAGAGCATTCTCATTTCCTTTGGCTTATAATAAGTCTTCTCCTTGAGTTTTCCCATTTGATTTTCCAATACAACTAATCCTTTTATAGTCTATCCTTGAATTCTTTAGAGACCTTAATTGCTACTTTAATCGAGAGTATTCTTAAGCGATTCATATCCCTTAGGATGTAATTAACTATGGAGGCTTGCTTCCATAGGAACTTAATGAACAACTTAATATAAACCTACTTTTCCATGAAAAGTAGGGGAAAGATATCTGAAATGCATTAAGACCCATCATGCCTTAAGAGTCCTTATAAGTGATTATTTTCAAGATATTTCTTTTCAAGATAGTGCTTAATGTCATAAAATGTAAGATCATGGTGTCCCACATCTCAAAATTAAACACCACACACACCAAGTTTTCTAAGACACAAGCGATGACATAGATAAAAAATGAGCATGCATAGAAAATCAAAAACCCTAGATAACTAGAACTATCTCTACTAAAAAGACATAGTTCCATAAGCAGCAGATCGGATCAGTCATTCTTCAATTTCTTTAGTTCCCATCAAAACCACCCCGACCTCTCGAGTAGCATGATCCACCATCATATCCAAGATCTCTCCCTCCACCACCATAATGCCTATAACCTCCATCACTCCTCCTACTTCCATAACCACCACTGCTCTGACCACCACCTTCATATCCACCAGTACCTCCAGATCCCTCACCACCATTGTGATAATTGCCGCCTCTACCTTTACCTCTAGAGATCTGGGTGAATGGTGATGGTGATGTTCCGCCATCATGGTTCATTCTTGGTTTAGGTTTAGGTTTAGGTTTATTAGGTTTTAGGGTTGAGGTATATTTTTAATTTATTTAGTTACTTTAGGTTTAGGTTTAGGGTTTGGGGTTTCTTTAGGTTTAAGGTTATGGTTTAGGGTTTAGGGTTTTAGAGTTTAGGGTTTAGGTTTAGTTTTAGAGTTTTAGGTTTTATGCTTCTAGGGCTTAGGGTTTAGGGTTAGGGTTTAGTGTTTAGTGCTTAGTCTTTAGGGTTTAGGGTTTGTTTAGGGTTTAGGGTTTAGGGTTTAGGGTTTAGGGTTGTGGGTTTTAGGGTTTAGGGTTTAGGATTTAGGTTTTAGGGTTTAGGGGTTATTATTTTAGTTTAGAGTTGTAGGGTTTAGGGTTTAGGGTTTTATTGGTTGTGGTTGTTTATGGTTTAAAATGTTTTTTTTGGGGAAAGTTAAGAATTTTATTACCATAAAAAAAAGACTTAAAAGGGTAAAGCTCTAAAATTCTACTACTCTCAGCTACAAGAAACCTAAAGAGCTAAACCCCATCTAAGTACATTGAAGAAAAAAAACAATACAAAAGAAAATAAAATATAAAAGCATAAGAGAAAAAGACATAGAGTAAAACTAAAACAAATCTTGAAAATAGTAAAATGATGAGTCAGCAATAATTCATGATTCCTTTGAGAAAGTAGGATAAGCAAGATCCACAACAACAACAGGTTGAGTAATGACCATTCCCTTTATAAAGTTCCAACCTGTATAAGAAATCTACAAAACACTACATAGGCAAAAGTCATAGATAAAAGGATAAGGATAAAGAGAGGAAAAGAGAGCTTAGATAGAAGGCTCATGCTAAGTTAGGATCATCTCAAGGGAAACAATACATATGACCATCCAAACTTCATAAAGAAGGGTTACAATCATAATGCTACCAACCGGAGAGAAGAGTTGAGTAACATCAAAGCCATCATATGCATACAAACAAACAACCAGCGTCCTTAGAGTTCTAGATCATGCACCATTAAACAAAGAGCAACCGACCAACAACCACTAGCGAAACCACCAAAAAAAAACCATAATAGACTAATCACAATAACCTAGAGGCTAGAATAAAGTCGAACACCAATAGCCATTATCCAAATACCCATCCAAGCTCCAAACCATGGAAAAACTAGAACCAACCATCGAAACACCAGACCATGCCAATTAATGAAATAATAACAAAACCAAGATGGGAGCCCTCAAGCCAAAGTCCAACAAGTAGCAATCCAAACTAGGTGAGCAACCACAAAGACTAAATAACTCATAAATAAAACCATCAACTGAAGGAAACATAAGTTGTGGTAAGTGGAAATCACTAGAAGATAAAATAGCCACACTAAAGGGGGCCAAAGGCATCCACCAACCACTAAAAACCAAAAAGTCCAATCCAAAAGGTTCAACAAAGGTTTGGCCACCACATCAAAAGGCAAAGAATTTTCCAAGAAAAAGGAAAAGACCCAATAAGGAAAAATCAAATAACCAAGACTCCAAGGACAACTAAAAGTCCTCCAACCAAACCAACAAAGTAAAACAGCCATAAGGAAAACACTAGAGAACATCCCATCATAAGTAACCCACAAAGGATGCATCCCCAGTTGCCAAGAAAAAGTATAAAACAAAGAAAGAACCCCATAATAGAGGTCCAAAAGAAGCACAACCACCATAGAAAGGTAATAGCTGCAGCTAGCTAAGACTAGCCGAAAAACTAAACTTCCCCAATAATAAAGACTAACCTGATAGGAAGCATAATAACAACATAAAACCTACTGTAAATAATGCAGCCAAAAAGGCTAATGGTAAGAGAATAACCAAACACAATACTAAGGAAAAAGAAAGATCTAGCAACAAACAACAAGGAATTGGGAGACAACCTCAAAAAAAGTTGCCAGAAAACTATCCAAAAGGAGGCCTAGAAAGGCAACAACCAACAGTAGTTCTCACTAGGAAGGCCACCCATTCAACCATGAAAAGCTAGAAAAAAGTAATTCGAGTTCAAGAGGAGAGCCAACAAACCAACTAATGCAAAAAATAGAATAAAGCTAGAGCAAAAACCATCTCATCCACCATCAACAAGACATGCCATAGAAGATAATAGCTAACAGGTTGATAAAACTAAGCCATCCCAAGCTAGAAAGATAAGAATCACTATGTAGCAACCACCAGACCAACTTAGAAGCAAGAAGTCAAAATTATAACCCAGCTCAGGCCAAAAAGTGAAAATAAGTTTAGGGTTTAGGATTTAGGGCTAGGGTTTAGGGTTTAGGCTTTAGGCTTTAGGGTTTAGGGTTTTGAGGGTTTAAGGTTTAGGGTTTAGGGTTGTAGGGCTTTGGGTAAGGATTTAGTGTTCAGGGTGTAGTGTGGTTTAGGGTTTAGGGTTAGTTTAGGGTTTAAGGTTTAGGGTTTAGGTTACTTTAGGATTTAGGGTTTAGGGTTTAAGATTTATGGTTTTTTAGGGTTTATAGTTTATGGTTTAGGATTTATGGTTTCGGGTTTAAGGTTTAAGGTTTATGATTTTTTAGGGTTTAGGGTTTATTTTAGGTTTAGGGTTATTTTTTTAAATTAAGTAAATTCGTACATTTAAGTTTATTTAGTTTATTTTTCATTTATTTTAGATAATTTTATCTTTTCTTTTTATTTAGGTTTATTTTTTATTTTTATTTAGTTTAATTTAATTATTATAAGATTTTTATTTTAGTTTAGGTTTTTATTATAATTTATTGTTTAGGTTTAAAAATAGGTTTAGGTTTATTTTTTAGTTTAATTTTATTTTTATTTTATTTTTTAGGTTTAGGTTTTTTTTTAGGTTTAGATTTATGTTTTCATTTAATTTTTTTTTGTTTCAGTTTGAGGTTTTTATTTTAGGTTTATTTTTATATTTTATTTTTTAGTTTAGGTTTAGGTTTATTTTCAATATATTTTATTTTATTTAGTTTAGGGTGTTAGTTTAGTTCATTTTGGGTTTAAGTTTAGGTTTTATTTATTTTAGTTTATGTTTATGTTTATTTTATTTTGTTTCTTTTATGTTTTGGTTATTATTATTTATTTTTAGGTTTATTTTTTAGGTTTAGGTTTTTATTTAGGTTTTGTTTTATTTTATTTTATTTTTATTTTATTTTAGGTTTTACATTTAGTTTTAATATTATTTAGTTTTTTATTTTTAGGTTTATTTAATTTTTTAGTTTAGTTTAGGTTTTATTTAATTTTTTAGTTTAGTTTTATTTTTATTATTTTATTTTTTTGGTTTAGTTTTAGGTTTAGGTTTAGGGATTGAGTTTTAGGGTTTACGGTTGTAGGTTTTATCATTTAGGGTTTAGGGTTTAGGGTTTACAATTTAGGGTTTTAGGATTTAGGGTTTAGAGTTTAGGGTTTAGTGTTTTATGATTTAGGGTTCAGGGTATAGGGTTAGTTTTAGGGTTTATTCTTTAGGCTTTAGGGTTTAGTGTTTAGGCTTTAGGGTTTAGAGTTTTTATGGTTTATGGTTAGTTTAGGGTTTAGGGTTTAGATTTTTAGAGTTTAAAGTTTATGGTTTAGGGTTTGGGTTTTTGGGTTTAGGGTTTAGGGTTTAGAGTTATAGATTTAGGGTTTAGAGTTTAGGGATTAGGGTTTAGGGTTTTAGGATTTAAAGTTTAGGGATTAGGGTTTAGGTTTGTGGGTTTAGGGTTTAGGGTTGTGGGTTTAGGGTTTAGGGTTTAGTATTAGTTTTAGGGGGTTATGGTATTTTTATTTTATTTTTTAATTTTAATTTTTTAAATTAAAGTAAACTAAGTTATTTACATTTGGTTTATTTTTTTTTATTTTAGTTTATTTTTGTTATTTAATTTTTAGGTAGATTTTATTTTATATTATTTATTTTAGTTTTTATTTTAGTTTATTTTTTATTTTAGGTTTAAGTTTAAGTTTATTTTTTAGTTTAGTTTTATTTGTATTTTATTTTTCAGGTTTAGGTTTTTTTTAATATTTTAAAGTTTAGGTTTAGTTTTTATTTTTTTTATTTTTTTTTAAGATTTTAGGTTTTAGGTTTTTATTTTAGGTTTATTTTTTGGTTTTATTTTTTATTTTAGGTTTATTTTTAGGTTTTATTTTTTATTTTAGGTTTATGTTTATTTTTATTTTATTTTATTTTATTTTGTTTGGTTTTTGGTTTGGATTTTATTTATTTTAGTTTAGTTTATTTTAGTTTTGGTTGGTTTATTTAATTTTATTTTAGGTTTAGGTTTTTTCATAGTTTAGGGTTTATGTTTTATTTTTTTATTTATTTTTACATTTTACAGGTTTACTTTTAAGTTTAGGTTTTAGTTAATTTTATTTTATTTTATTTTAGGTTTATTTTATTTTTTTAGGTTTAGTTTTAATTTTATTTAGGTCTTTTAATTTTTTAGTTTAGTGTAGGGTTTTATTTATTTTATTTTATTTTAGTTCTTATTTTTATTTTTTCTTTTTTGGTTTAGGTCTAGGTTTTAATTTTAGTTTATTTTATTTTATTATTTTATTTTGGTTTAGGCTTTTTTATTTATTTTAATTTTAGGTTTTATTTTGTTTATATTTTGGTTTTCAGCTTTTTAGGATTTAGGGTTTAGGGTTTAGGGTTAGTTTAGGGTTTACGGTTTAGGGTTTGGTGTTCACGGTTTAGGGCTTTGGGTTTAGGGTTTAGGTTTTAGGGTTTAGGGTTTAGGGTTTAGGGTTTAAGGGTTTAATGTTTAGGCTTTTAGAGTTTAAAATTTAGGGTTTAGGGTTTGGGTTTTAAGGTTTAGGATTCAGAGTTGTAGGGTTTAGGGTTTGGGGTTTTGTTGTTTAGGGTTGTTTATGGTTTAAGATGTTTTTTTTGGAGGAAACTTAAGAAATTTATTACAATAAAAAGAAAAGATACAATGTCCTTAAAAAGGGTAAAGCTCTAAAATTCTACTGTTCTCAGAGCTAGAAGAAACCTAAAGAGCTAAACCTCCATCTAAGTACATTAGAAAAAGAAAACAATACAAAAGAGCAAATAAAATTGCTAAAAAGCATAAGAGAAAAAGACATAGAGTAAAACTAAAACAAATCTTGAAAATAGAAAAATGATGAGTCAGCAATAATTCATGATTCCTTTGAGAAAATAGGATAAGCATGATCCACAACAACAACACTTGGGTTGACTAAGTAATGACCATTCCCTTTATAAAGTTCCAACCTGTATAAGAAATCTGTAAAACACTGCAAAGGCAAAAGTAATAGATAAAAAGGATAAGGATAAAGAGAGGAAAAGAAAAGAGCTTAGATAGAGAAGGCTCATGCTAAGTTAGGATCATCTCAAGGGGAAAAAATACATATGACCATCCAAACTTCATAAAGAAGAGTTACAATCATATCTAATGCTACCAACCAAAGAGAAGAGTTGAGTAACATCAATGCCATCATCGCCAACATGCCTGATACAAGCAAACAACTAAGGCTAGCAGTCCTTAGAGTTCTAGATCATGCACCATTAAACAAAGAGAAACCAGCCAACAACTAGCTAGCAGCCAAAGCACCCAAAAAAACCATAATAGACTAATCACAATAACCTAGAGAGAGGCTAGAATAAAGTCAGAACACCGACAATAGCCATTATCCAAATACCCATCCAAGCTCCAAACCATGGAAAACCAGAACCAACCATCAGCAAGCACCAGACCCATGCTAATTAATAGAGAAATAACCAACAAAACCAAGATGGGAGCCCTCAAGCCAAAGTTCCAACAAGTAGCAATCACCAAGCCAAACTAGGGTGAGCAACCATAAATGACTAAATAACTCACAAATAAAACCATCAACTGAAAGAAACCTAAGCTACGGTAAGTGCAAATCACTAGAAGATAAAACAACAACACTAAAGGGGGCCAAAGGCATCCACCAACCACTAAAACCAAAAGTCCAATCCAAAAGGCTCAAAGGTTTGGCCACCACATCAAAAGGCTTCAAATTTTCCAAGAAAAGGAAAAGACCAATAAGGAAAAATCAAACAACCAAGGACAACTAAAGTCCTCCAACCAAACCAACTAAGTAAAACAACCATAAGGATACCACTAGAGAATAACCCATCATAAGTAACCAATAAAGGATGCATCCCCAGTTGCCAAGGAAAAGTATAAAACAAAGAAAGCACCACATAACAGAGGTCCAAAAGAAGCACGACCACCATAGAAAGGTAATAGCTGTAGCTAGCCAAGACAAGCCAAAAAACTAAACTTCTCCAACAATAAAGACTAACTTGATAGGAAGCATAATAACAACATAAAACCTACTGTAAACAATGCAGCCAATAAAGGCTAATCCTAAGAGAATAACCAAACACAATACTAAGGCGAAGGAAAGATCTAGTAACAAATAATAAAGAATTAGGAGGCAACCCCTAAAAAAGTTGTCAGGAAACTCTCCAAAAGGAGGCCTAGAAAGGCAACAACCAACAGCAATTCTCACTAGGAAGGCCACCCATTCAACCATGAAAAGCCAGCAAAAAGTAATTCAAGTTCAATAGGAGAGCTAACAAACCAACTAGTGCAAAAAATAGAATAAAGCTAGAGCAAAAACCATCTCATCCACCATCAACAAGAGTAACATGCCGAGAAGATAGATCCAGGTTGATAAAACTAAGCCAACCTAGAAAGATAGGAACTACTATGTAGTAACCACCAGGCCAACTTAGAAGCAAGAAGTCAAAAGTATTACCCAGCTCAGCCCAAAAAGTGAAAATAAGTTTAGGGTTTAAGATTTAGGGCTAGGATTTAGGGTTTAGGGTTTTAGGGTTTAGGGTTTTAGTGTTTTGGTTTAGGGTTTAGGGTTGTAGCTTTGGGTTAGGTTTAGGGTTGGTTTAGTGTTTAGGGTTTAGGGTTAGTTTAGGGTTTAGGGTTTATGTTAGTTTAGGGTTTAGGGTTTAAGATTTATGGTTTCTTAGAGTTTATAGTTTAGGGTTTAGGATTTAGGATTTCGGGTTTAAGGTTTATGATTTTTTAGGGTTTAGGGTTATTTTTTTTAAAATTATGTATCTCGTTTATTTAAGTTTATTTAGTTTATTTTTATTTATTTTAGTTAATTTTATCTTTTCTTTTATTTAGGTTTATTTTTTTTTATTTTTTATTTAGTTTAATTTATTTATTTTTATTTTTATTTTAGTTTAGGTTTTTATTATAATTTATTATTTTAGGTTTATGTTTATTTTATTTTATTTTTTTTTTATTTTTAGGTTTAGGTTTTATTTTTTTTATTTTTAAGTTTAGATTTAGGTTTTCATTTAATTTTTTTAGGTTTTAGTTTTAGATTTTTATTTTAGGTTTATTTTTAAATTTTATTATTTAGTTTAGGTTTAGGTTTATTTTCAGTTTATTTTATTTTATTTAGTTTAGGGTGTCAGTTTAGTTCATTTTAGGTTTAGGTTTAGGTTTTATTTATTTTAGTTTATGTTTATGTTTATTTTATTTTATTTCTTTTATGTTTTGGTTATTATTATTTACTTTTAGGTTTATTTTTTAGGTTTTGGTTTTTATTTAGGTTTTATTTTATTTTATTTTATTTTTATTTTATTTTAGGTTTTACATTTATTTTTCATATTATTTGGTTTTTTTATTTTTAGGTTTATTTAATTTTTTAGTTTAGTTTAAGTTTTTATTTAATTTTTTAGTTTAGTTTTTATTTTTTATTTTATTTTATTTTTAGTTTATTTTAGGTTTAGGTTTAGGGATTGAGTTTTAGGGTTTACGGTTGTAGGTTTTAGCATTTAGGGTTTAAGGTTTAGGGTTTACAATTTAGGGTTTTAGGGTTTAGGGTTTAGGGTTTAGGGTTTAGGGTTTTAAGATTTAGGGTTGAAGGTATAGGGTTAGTTTTAGGGTTTATTGTTTAGATTTAGGGTTTAATGTTTAGGCTTTAGGGTTTAGGGTTTTAGGTTTAGTTAGTTTAGGTTTAGGGTTTAGGTTTTAGAGCATAAGTTTAGGTTTAAGTTTAGTTTAGGTTTAGTTTAGAGTTTAGGTTTAGGTTTAAGTTTAGGGATTAGGTTTAGGGTTTAGGTTTATAGTTTAGTTTAGGTTTAGGTTGTGGGTTTAGGTTTAGGGTTTAGTTTTTTTTAGGTTAGGGTTTTAGCATTAGGTTTTATTTTTTTATTTTAATTTTAATTTTTTAAATTAAGTAAACTAAGAATTTATTTAGTTCATTTAGTTTATTTTTTATTTATTTTAGTTTATTTTAGTTATTTATTTATTTAGTATATTTTATTTTATTATTTAATTTATTTATTTTATTTTTATTTTAGTTTATTTTAGGTTAGGTTTAGGTTTAGGTTTATTTTTTACTTTAGTTTTATTTTTATTTTATTTTTCAGGTTTAGGTTTTTTTAAATATTTTAAAGTTTAGGTTTAGTTTTTATTTTTTTATTTTTTTTAGATTTTAGGTTTTAGGTTTTTATTTTAGGTTTATGTTTAGTTTTTATTTTTTAGTTTAGGTTTATGTTTATTTTTAGTTTATTTTATTTTATTTAGTTTGGGTTTAGGTTTGGGTTTTATTTATTTTAGTTTAGTTTATTTTAGTTTTGGCTTGGGTTTATTTTATTTTTTATTTTAGGTTTATTTTAGTTTTGGTTTAGGGTTTATTTATTTTTTTTTTATTTATTTTTATGTTTTACTTTTGGGTTTGCTTTTTTGGTTTAGGTTTTAGTTAATTTTATTTTATTTTATAGGTTTATTTTATTTTTTTAGGTTTAGTTTTTATTTTATTTAAGTCTTTAATTTTTTTTAGTTTAGTTAGGGTTTATTTATTTAATTTTATTTTAGCTCTTATTTTTATTTTATTTTTTTTGGTTTTTCTAGGTTTTAATTTTATTTATTTTATTTTATTATTTTATTTTGGTTTAGGTTTTTTATTTATTTTAATTTTAGGCTTTATTTTATTTATGTTTAGGTTTTATTTTATTTAGGGTTTAGTTTAGTTTAGGGTTTAGGGTTTAAGGTTTAAGGTTTTTTTAGGGTTTAGGGTTTTGGGTTTAGGGTTTAGGTTTTAGGGTTGTTAGTTTAGGGTTTAAGGTTTTAGGGTTATAGGTTTAGGGTGTAGGGTTAGTTTAGGGTTTAGGGTTTAGGTTTTAGAGTTTAGGGTTTAGAGTTGGGTTTAGGGTTTTAGAGTTTAGGGATTAGTTTTAGATTTTAGGGTTTAGTTTAGGGTTTAGGGTTAAGGGTTTGTGGGTTTAGTTTAATTTATTTATAAGTTTTTTTTAATTATTTTTTTAAGTAACCAACTAAGCAGTTTCTATTTAGTTCATTTGTTTATTTTTTGTTTATTTTAGTTTATTTTAGTTATTTATTCTTATTTATGTATATTTTTATTTGTTTTATTATTTAGTTTATTTATTTTAGGTTTTTTCTTTTAATTTATTTTTTTAGGTTTAGGTTTATTTTTAGTTTATTTTATTTTATTTTATTTTTCAAGTTTAGGTTTTATTTATTAAAGTTTAGGTTTGTTTTATTTTATTTTAGATTTTAGGTTTTAGGTTTTATTTTAGGTTTAATTTAGGTTTTTTAGTTTAGGTTTAGTTTATTTTTTTTAGTTTATTTTATTTTTTATAGGTTTATTTTTGGGTTTATTTTTAGTTTATTTATTTTAGTTTTGTTTATTTTAGTTTTGGTTTATTTATTTTATTTTTTATTTTAGGTTTAGGTTTTCTTAATTTAGGGTTTAGGTTTATTTTTTTTTATTTTTTTTTATGTTTACTTTTAGGTTTTAGTTAATTTTATTTTTTTATTTTAGGATTATTTTATTTTTTAGGTTTAGTTTTTTTTATTTATTTAGGTTTTTTAATTTTTTAGTTTAGTTTAGGTTTATTTATTTTATTTTAGTTTTATTTTTATTTTATTTATTTTAGGTTTTTTTTTTTTTAATTTTAATTTAATTTATTTTATTTTATTTTGGTTTAGGTTTTTTATTTATTTTATTTTAGGTTTTATTTTGTTTATGTTTAGGTTTTTAGTTTTTTTAGGTTTAGGTTTTTTTTTAGGGTTTAGGGTTTGGGTTTTTTTAGGGTTTAGTGTTTAGGTTTAGGGTTTAGGTTTATTTAGGTTTAGGTTTTTTTATTAGGTTTAGGTTTTAGGTTTAGGTTTTTAATTTTGGGTTTAGGGTTTTAGTTTTTTTAATAGAGAATAAATTCAAAATCATCAACTAAGTTTTAGTTTTAGTGATTTAGATTGAGCTTAGAAAATCAAAACTAGATAAAGTTTATTTATAAGCATTAGATATCGATTTATTCTTATTTAGAACCACCTCATTTAGTATTATCATATCCTTCATCTCTCTTTTGGCTCAGTATTTGCTTTTATTTTATCCATTAGAACCTCCAAATCCCACACCATATAACTTACTCGCCTTACCTCCATTTATCTATGGTTGATGGTGATATTCTGTTTATTTTGCCCATTCTTATGGTTTAGGTTTAGGTTTAGGTTTATTAGGTTTTAGGGTTTAGGTTTATTTTTTATTTTATTTAGTTACTTTAGGTTTAATTTTAGGGTTTTGGGTTAAGGTTTAGCATTTATGGTTTAGGGTTTATGGTTTAGAGTTTAAGGTTTAAGGTTTAGGGTTTTTAGTTTTATTCTTTTAGGGTTTAGGGTTTATGGTTTTTTAGGGTTTGTTAGGGTTTAGGGTTTAGGGTTGTAGGTTTAGGGTTTAGAGTTTTGGATTTAGGGTTTAAAGTTTTTTTAAAAAAAATAATTAAGTAAACCAGTAGGTTTAGGTTTACTTAGTATATTTAGTTTATTATTATTTATTTTAGTTTACTTTATTTTATTTTTATTTAGGTTTATCTTTTATCTCTTTTTAGTTTAGTTTATTTATTTTAGGTTTATTTTTTTTGTCTAGTTTTATTTTAGTTTATTTTTTTTTGGGTTTAGGTTTATTTTAATTGAGTTTTTTATTTTATTTTATTTTTAGTTTAGGTTTTATTTTTTTTTTTTTTTTATTTTAGGTTTAGGTTTAGGATTTTATTTTATTTTTTTAAGTTTAGTTCTTAGGTTTTAATTTTTTTTATAGGTTTTATTTTTTAGTTTAGGTTTAGGTTTATTTTAAGTTTATCTTATTTTATTTAGTTTAGGTTTAGGTTTAGGTTTTATTTATTTTAGTTTAGGTTTAGGTTTATTTTATTTTTATTTTAGGTTTAATTTTTTTTTGTTTAGGGTTTAGGTTTTTTTTAATATATTTTTAGGTTTATTTTTAGCTTTCATTTTATTTAGTTTTTTTATTTTAGGTTTATTTTATTTTTAATTTTTTAGTTTTATTATATTAGTTTATTCTTGGCTTTAATTTATTTTTTAGTTTAGATTAAGTTTTTTATTTAATATATTTTAGTTTTATTTTTTATTTTAATTTATTTTTTAGGTTTAGGTTTTAGTTTAGGTTTTTTTATTTATTTTTTCATTTTATTTAGTTTTAGTTTATTTATTATTTTATTTTATGTTTTATTAATTTAGGTTTAGGTTTTTTATGTTTTAGGGTTTAGGTTTACTTTAGGTTTAGGGTTTAGGGTTTATTTAGGATTTTAGTTTTGTTTAGGTTTAGTTTAGGTTTTATTTTATAGTTTATTAGGTTATTTTATTTTTATTTAGTTTAGGTTAGTTTATTTAGGTTTAGTTTTAGTTTATAGTTTAGGTTTATTTATTTTATTTAGTTTTAGGTTTAGGTTATTTTAGGTTTAGGTTTAAGTTTTTAGGTTTTTATTTAGGAGTTTTATTTAGTTAGTTTAGGTTATTAGTTTAGGGTTTATTGGTTTTTTAGGTTTTAGGTTAGGTTAGGTTTAGGTTTTGGGTTTTAGGTTTAGGTTTAGGTTTAGGTTTTAGGGTTTTAGGTTTTAGTTTAGGGTTTAGGTTTATTTTTATTTTAGAGAGAATAAATTATTCAACATTTCTTCTTTTGATTTTCCAAGTAGGTTTTCTAAGAGCGGTAGATAAAAAATGAGGAGCAAATCAAAACCCTATTAGAATCTTTTCTTCTATAAAGACATAGTTCCATTAGCAGTAGATCGGATTGGTCATTCTTGGTTTCTATTTATGAGAACCACCTCGCCATTAGTAGGATCAACATTTATCTTAGCCACCATGGTATAAGTTTTTTATTAGTTTATCTATATAACCAGCTTATAGATCCCCACCACCACTTTGATAATTCTGTTTTATCCACCGGTTAGTGATGTTTTAGGTTAGATTCTTAGGTGTAGGTTTAGGTTTATTAGGTTTTATTTATTTTATGTAGGTTTATTTAGTTTAGTTTAGGTTTTGGTTTTATTTATAATTTAGGGTTTAGTTTTTGGGTTTAGTTTTAGGGTTTTTTAGGTTTAGGTTTAGGTTTAGGATTAGGGTATAGCTTTAGGTTAAAGTTTAGGGTTTAGTTTAGGTTTTAGGGTTTAGTTTATTTTAGTTAGTTTAGGTTTAGTTTAGTATTTTAGGATTTAGTTTAGGGTTAGGGTTTAGTTTATTTAGGTTATTTGTTTAAATTTAGGTTTATTTTTTTATTTAGGTTATTTTAGTTTGGTTTAGGTTTTATTTTATTTTTATTTTAGTTTAGGTTTAGGTTTCTTTCATTAAATTAAGTTTTAGGTTTAGTTTATTTAGTTTGTTTTTTATTTATTTTAGTTTATTTTATTTTATTTTATTTAGGTTTTATTTTTTATTTTATTTAGTTTAGTTTATTTATTTTTTGGTTTATTTATTTTAGGTTTAATTTGGTTTATTTTTTGAGTTTAGGTTTAGGTTTAGGTTTATTTTTTAGTTTTGTTTTTTTATTTTTTTTTTTATTTTTAGGTTATATTTTTTATTTTGAGGTTTAGGTTTAGGTTTTTTTAAGGTTTATATTTTAGGTTCATTTTACATTTTTTTTTAGTTTAGGTTTAGGTTTGTTTTTAGTTTATTTTATTTAGTTTAGTTTAGCTTTAATTTATTTTTTGGTTTAGGTGTAGGTTTATTTATTTTATTTTATTTAATTTAGGTTTAGGTTTATTTTATTATATTTATTTTAGGTTTAGTTTTTATTTTTTTAGTTTAGTTTAGGTTTATTTTATTTATTTTTAGGTTTAGGTTTTATTTAGTTTTATTTTATTTTATTTTAGGTTTATTTTATTTTATTTTAAGTTTAGTTTTATTTTATTTAGGTTTTAGGTTTATTTTTTTTTTAGTTTAGTTTAAGTTTATTTATTTTATTTTAGTTTAGTTTTATTTTATTTTATTTTAGTTTTAGGTTTTAGGTTTAGGTTTAAGTTTTAGTTTAGGTTTTATTTTATTGTATTTTTCATTTATTTAGGTTTAGGTTTTTTATTTATTATATTTTTAGGCTTTATTTAGTTTAGGTTTATGTTTTTAGGTTTTTAGGGTTTAAGGTTTAGTGTTTAGGGTTTAAGGTTTAGAGTTTAGGGTTTGGAGTTTAGGGTTTAGGGTTTAGGCATGTAAGTTTTAAGGTTTAAGGTTTAGGGTTTAGGGTTTTAGGATTTAGGGTTTAGGGATTTGGGTTTAGGGTTTAGGGTTTTAGGGTTTAGGGTTTAATGTTTAGAGTTGTAGGTTTAGGGTTTAGGGTTTATGGTTAGTTTTAGGGTTTAGGGTTTGGGTTATTTTGCTTTATTTTTTATTTTATTATTTTGAAATTAAGTAAATTGGTAGGTTTAGGTTTATTTAGTTTATTTATTTTAGTTTATTTTTTATTTTTTATAGTTTAAAATCAAGTAAAATGATGGATTAGGTTTATTTAGTTTATTTTTTATTTATTTTATTTATTTATATTATAAATTGCCCAACTTTTGGACTTATAACCATGTGGAGTGGCAGCCAGCTAACTCCTCCTACGATTTTAAAATCATGTAGTCTGGTCTTATGATTTGCAAGATAACTAGGGTAGCTATTTAATTAGAAAGAGACTAAACTCCTAAACAACACTCTAATATACTAGAGCATGAGTGGTATGAGAATATGACTTATTCTATAAATGCAAAATCTTTTCAAATTTTATTTCATTTTAGAACATCATTTTGATAGAGGCTTTAGGATTTCTTATGTCAAAATGCATGATGAAATAGGTTATGGATCAAATCAACTAGAAGAAGGTGTTCTCCACCATAAGGGATGCCCTCACAAGTCAAACATTCCTTTATCGTGCAAGGATGGAGATCCTTCATGTTCGAGAGAGAAAGAATATGCATGCATGATGTGATACACATAGCCATACAGCTAAAGAGTTGTTTAAAATTTAGTTATGAGTGATTAGTTGGGTAGAAAAGTTATTTTTATCTTAGAGACTAATCATATCTAAATACACATTAAAGCATCAATCATATAAGAAACTATGAGAAGCATTCCAACCTAATGCACAATTTTAACATAACATCAAACAATTATATAAACTATCATAAAAGAATAAAAGATCGGTGAGGTTGGGTACCACCATAAAACCCGAAGAGAGAAAAGCTAGGTAGCCGAGCTCTAGCCTTATACAACCTGAAACATGAAAGAATAATTATAATTGTATTAAATGCTATGGGGGTCTTCTTTCTTCATATCTTCATTTTCGATTTGGTTCCTTCTTTAATTTGGATGGTGCTTGCTTCAAAGGAATCATAAGGCACCCCAAGACAAAGCCTGTGGGAAAAATAAATCTAACTACACCTACAAAATAGAGGTTAGCTGAATATACATATAATCCAAGTAGTTGTATTTATAATTTAGACTTAGCATCCTACACATAGGTAACTAAGCTCACCTGTCCTAACTTGGATTATACTTAAGGATTTAAGCAATATGCAAAAAGAGCATTTACATTTATTTTTTAACATCCCTTAAGAATAATCCCCTATAGAAAGTATGATTAGGTTAATATTGGCCTATCATCTAGTCTATGAAGCATATACTAACCAATCTAAAATAATACATCATAAAACATACATCACATCATACATCTAACTTAGAGCTATAAGTGGTGACTTAATTCTAATGTGTGTATTAAGGCTTGTGTGGTAAGTCTTGTTAGGCATTAGTGTTGTATTTTCTAAGCATAGAAGGATTCAATTTAACATGAAAGGTTGATTTCACTTGAAGTAGTTTAATTGATTTGAGAATTTTAATTTGTGTTTTCTTTTGTTTCATTTGATTACACTTAGCAACTAAGTGTTATAAAGAGAGGAAAAGAGGATTGCCCTCTTTCATCTCTATCTTAAGTCACTTTATAAACTATATTAATTTAATTTAGCTCTTTTGGTATGCTTATTAAATGATTTAATTAATCCTAAGTTTAGGTTCACTTTAAATAATCATATTCAAAATAAAAGGCATCTTAAGATTAATTTAATTAAATTACTACAAGACATATATTAAATCATTCCTTCCCATCACATGTAATATGCATAAGATTTAATCTAAGTGTAGCTATACATGCAACATATTTTAGCTCACCTAAATGATGAATACATGTGTATGTTTAGAATTTATATTTTATTTGATTGAATTATTTAAACATACTAATTTAAGACTTTATCCAAATTCTTATACAAAAAGAACATAAGAATGATATTAAATAGGCATGTGGTTGTTAAACCGGGGGTAATCAAATGACCTCCTTGGGTAGCTAAAGCATCATTATTCTGGATGTCCAAACTATATACCCATTTGCATTCAAACATATGTAAATTCATTATACATGAACATAGGAAGTAAGCTCCAAATCATATGGATAATTAATTCAACCACTTAGTTAATTATGAATGAATGCAATTTTAATGTAAAATGGGATTTTCATTCACTAATCGCATATACATATACATGTACAATAACATAGGCAAGTAGTATTTTTTAAACTAGGGAAGTAATCAAATGACCTCTTTGAGGCTAACTAAAGCCTCGTATTCTCAAGATGTCCAGTATATACTTGCTTTTCTTGGACACACATGATGTATACATAAATGAGGAAACAAACCATGCAAAGATTGTATATATATTTTTTGATTGAATCATTTATATATGAATTAAAGCTCTATCCAAATTCTAATGTTGAAATACATAAGAATAAAATCAAATGGGTACATGCCATTGTTAAAGTGAAGTGAAGTAATAATGACCTCCTTGGGACTAGCTAAAAACCTTGTGTTCGGGATGTCAGACTATATACCCATTACCATTCAATCTTATATAAATCAACAATTGAATAGAGGAAAGAAAACTCAACATTCATACACTTAAGCTATAAGGACATGCACTTCTTATGTATTTATAATTAGCAACATAACACATATTATTATTCATTTATAAGCTGTTAAAAATATATTTGGATTTAATAGTTATAATAGCCACACATATATTAAATTAAATCAACACATGCAAGCTTACATAAAAGAAATTGATTTTATTTTACCTTATTAAGAAAGGATAGATGCATGAATTGAAATGACATACCAAATTTAACATGATTGGAAAGAAGACAATCAAATATAAGCATGAGATTAATTCAACCAAACTAGTTCTTAAGGACAATCAAAACAAATAAGATTATTTAAAAGCAAACCAAAGCTTCTTTATTAATTAAGTTTTAATTTGATTTGATTTAAAGAAGAAGAAGAAATCATCACTTGTTGTTTTAAGCACATTCCACATTCTTGATTTGATTTAATTTAAGAAATGTAATTAAGTTGATTTTATGGGTTAATTAGGTTGAACCCTTAATTAGATGAATTAATTACCCTTACTTATGCCACTTTAAAGTAATTAACTAAATAATTATGAGCCAACATGATATGCATAGAAATTAAACTTGCAATGATCCTAAGAAATAAAAAGGGGCCTAATGCAATTGGCTCATGATTAATAGTTAATTAGATTAAGGGACTTAATTAATTACTCTTTTGGTTTTCCCACACATGTGGACTAACCATAATTTCATTAAACTTATGTTATTAAACACCAAGATCTACCCCATGATTTAATTAATTAAGGTCTTATGTGATTATGATTTTAATTTGATTAAGTGATTTAATTAATTAGTTAAATCTTAATTAATTTCATTTTTTAAAAAAGGGTGAAATGAACTTAAGGAAAGGGGTCCCAACCTATTCTTTAGTTCAGTTACTGTTGAAGAATGATTATTAAACTTAATAAACTAATTTATTACTATTCATGGAATTAATTAATAATTAAGTAGCTTAAAAGAGTAGTTAAGGTTTAATTAGTCAATTTTCCTAATTAAGTGAGTAATAAATCCCAAAAAAATCATGGGAGGTAGAGGTCATCCCAGTAAATTAACCCATAAATTTTTGGATTAATTTCTCAAGTAATTAAAGAGTAATTAAGCTAATTAATTTTGTAATTAAATCTTAATTACTATTTAAAATTAGCTAAGATCATTTTTAATTAATTCTTCTCTAAAATACCTTTTAAATGAGTATTTATTTAATTTTTTTATTTCTATATATGTTTTATGATTTTTAGAAGTTTCAGCCATTAAAAATGATTAATTAAGCCTAATCCTGTAGGCACCATGTGGTGCGCTAATGTGACATGCTTTCCACATGGCGCGCAGGATTGGCTACTTATAATTTTTTTGACTCGGCGATGACGGATGTGCTTTTTTATTTGCCACCCAATCTAAAATCAGATGGGTATGATTAATACACAGCTTAATTAGATTAAATCAGATTGATCTAGTGGATCTAATCACGGCCAATCTATTAGATAATGGAATGGGCGGTGCATGATTTAACATCCGGCGGAATGGAGTTTCACCATTGCTCACTTGATTGAGCTTACGAGCTCAAATCAACTCAAAGGATCCCACCTTCTCATCATGATGGGAGGACATCAATGGTCAAGATCACATGAGATGCAAGTTTTCTTCAAAAGCTCCAACCCATTTTTTACTAAGGATCATTAGCATACCTCACCCTTAAGACCGGTCAAATGATTGAGGAAGCTTCATCTAGTGAGCAAGCCTATTGACTATTGGATCAATTCCTTGATGTTCACTCGGAAGGAACGATGATTTGGAGCTTCACTTTGATCAAAGTCCCACCTCCGTTGAAGCTTGGGAGATGATTCATTCTTGCTTGGTGAGGCCTAGAAGGTTGTTAAAGTTAATTTGAGCTTGATGAAGAAATGGGGAAGTTAGGTGGAGTGTCTTATTTCTGAGATGGGAATGGCATTTTTGATCGGCGAACAAGCTTGGGAGCTTAGGGAATGGCCTAAGTCTTGGTAGCTAGGGCTCTAAAGAATGATTTTTGTGTGTGTGTTTGAGTGGAAACAAGGGGGTGTATACCCCCCTTCCTCTTGATCGAATGGTTGGATCGGGTTTGGCTTCTAGTGGAAGTAATACCATCTCAGAGAGTTATGGGTGGCAGGGAGGATGTGAGTTTTCTGAGCATGGTTGGTTGAAGGTGTGGCGGTGGTGCCAAAGAGGAATCATGGGTTTCCTATGGGTTTCAAATGCTTTGATGGGGAAGGTGAGGTGATTTCACCTCCCATGGGTCATGGCCGACCAAACTATCGCTTGGGTCAGGTTGGGCAGTGTCGTAGGTGCCTAGGTGGACCATTGAGACTGTACCAACTAGTCAATGAATGGAAAATGATCACTTACATGGGTGATTTATCTCATGTGATGCCCTTGACCCAAGGTTAGAATGATCATTTGGCATTGGATTTGATTTGGGAAGATTTAAAATTAGCCAAAAGTGGGTTATCCCAAATTTCAAGTCAATTGGAGTTGATATGGTTAGGTTTGGCTCAATTTGACTCATTTAGGTCAAATTGGGTTAGGTTGGGTCAAGTTGACCAATTGGTCAAATTGGGTCAAACCAAGAGTTCAGTCAAGTTAATATGATCATTTGGGATGTTTTGGTTCAATTGGTTTGGTTTAGTTTGGCTTAGATTTGATTTTGGCTCATTTGAATTCATTTTGAGTCATAATGGTTAAGTTGAGCAATTTCACCACATTGGCCAAATTGGTTTGGTTGGGTGTTGGTTTGGGTTTAGTGACCAATTGAAGATGATTAGAGGCTTTGGTTTCAATTAATTTGGATTTGGTTTTGATTTAGGCAACTTGACCCTTTAGGTCAATTTGGGCTAAAATCAATTAGGTTCAATTGGTCCAATCATGCTTTGGTCAAGTTAAACAATCAATTTGGAATGAACTTGAGCCATTGGTTGCAATCAATTTGGTTTATATTTTGATTTGACATAATTTTATCTATTAGATCAATTTGGGTTAACTTGGGTCAAGAGGGCCAATTGGATTTGGTTTGACTTAGTTGAAGGCCAAGTCATATTCAAATATTGATTTTGATTTGGTATGAACCATTGGTTTCAAGGGATTTGGCATAGGTTCCAATCTGGATAGTTTGGGTTCATATGGGTTAAGGGGTTGACTTGATCAAATGACCAAGTTGACTTGGTCTGACTCAATTTATGATAATTAATCAACTTAGGGTGATCAACAATCATGATGGGAGGTTTTGATGGGCTTGGTTCAATCCAACTTGGGTAGGATCAATGGCTCAAATAGGTCAAATTGGCTTTGGTCAAGTGGACCAAATTGGGTTTAGATTTTGGGAGTTTGTTTAAATTATTGATTTATTAGTTTTCAAAATTTTTTATTCATTTCAAATCAAAAGGGTTTAGGTTTGACTTGGGTTGATTTTTGGTTTGGATTTGTAGATTTCATTTATATGAAATTGAATGATTTGAACATGAGAAAATAATTTGGTGGAATGAATTTAGTTTTGTCCATTTGATGTAAAATTTGATTTAATTTGGAGTTTGATGATTTAAATGTATATTTATTTAGAAAAAAAAAAAAATGGATTTTAGGTGGGATTTGATTAAGATTTATAAGTCCATGGATAGACATATGGCTTAGGAAGGATTTAATTTGGATGATATTGATTAATCATTTATTTTGGGTGATTTGGATTTGGATTTAGTATGTTTGAATTGGATTTGATTTGAAGGTGAATGTGGATTGGATTTGGTTGTAGGGTAGGTGGATCATCAATTGGCATAACTTATCTATGGTTAATTCTAAGTCTTTAAATGTTGGTGTTTATTTGTTAGAAGTGTCTTATGAAAAGGAAGTCTTAGTGTCTAGAAGACTCCTAAGTCTAAGATAGGAAGATTGAATGCAAAGTGAGGTCAAGAGGTGATCCATAGTGTTGACCTTGGAGATAGATGATTGGAAGACCAAAGCTAAGTTTCACATTATAAATTTGGATACATCTTTCAACTCTTTTCTTGGGAGACCATGGATACACGAGAGCAACATAGTTCCATCATCTCTACATAAGTGTATGAAGTTCGTGAGAGGTGGGATCGTCTACTATGTCAAAGGAGATCTCTAGCCATTTATAGTTCATGAGGTCAGCATATTTGAGGATGTGGCTTAGTACCTCTATCAAAATCAACAAGTCTATTCTTGTGAACTTGGTCAAAGTTTAAAATAAAAAAAAGAAAGAAAAAAAGAAAAGAAAAGAAGAGAAAATGAAAAAAAAAAATAAAAGGGAAAATAGACATGGAGGAGGAAGTGGAGCGACAATCGATTCCTCCCACAGTTCATTACTCCATTCGAACATATGGGTAAGACGACCTAACCTCCAATAGGCATAGGAAGAGGATAGTTTAGAGGCAGTCCCAGGGGTGGAAAACCACTTTATTGGCCACCCAATAGAAGATATGTCCCAGCTACCAGGAGTACACTTGCTATCCATATAGACTTAGAATCTAGTTCATAGGATGAGTCTTATATGGTTAGCACAATAACCAGCACTTCTCAGTAGTAGATTCCCTTGGAGGTGACACTTGGTCCATATAACGATGAAGATCAGGCTCTAAAGCAAAGAATAGGTGTTTCTAAGTCTATATGTAAAACAATTAGGCATCAGTTGGGAACCTTATCTAGTCCCACTTTCCTTTCAAAAGTTGAGGGTTTGGTAGTTAGGAAGCCCTAAGTCATCCATGTGAAGACTTAGAGGTTCTTTTAGAGCATCATCTTCAAGTCAAGAAGTTGATGTAGAACTTGAGGATGATTCATATAAAGATTTAATAGAATTACCTTTTGATTGGTACTTGCCTTGTGTTCATAATTTAAAGAATGGGTTAATCCACATACTTCATCAAAGCACAAGTTAGACTACTCAAAGAATATGGAAGAACAAATGCAAAAGCTCTCAATAAATACCAAGACTAGGATTCAATATAGTGGGTCCAATCAATGATGATAACTACTGCATAGTCATCACCGATCATTTGAAATTCGATAGGTTCTTTTCAAATCACATTAACTCATATGAGGAGTTGTGCTTAGAAACTTCAGATGATTTAGATGATTTTGAAGTCAAAGATGCACCACCAAAGTTTGAAGAAGAGATCAAGTCAAACCATCACGAGCTCAAGGAAATCAACTTAGGCGAAGAAGATCCACATACATCAATTCTTTATTGAATGAAATTGAAACCAATGACTTAGTTAGGCTATTGACGAGTTTAAGGACTATTTGCATGGAGTTATGAAGAGATGCCTACATTTGGCTCTAAGATCCATAAACTAGTAATAGAGCCTACTGCTAACCCTATTAAGCAAGCTCCTAGATGCGTGCGGTTAGACATAGAATAATAGCTCATTTATGAAGTCAAGAAACTAATCAATGCTAGCTTCATCTAAAAAATAAATACCCTACCTGGTTAGCTAGCATCATCCCAGTGAAGAAAAATATTGGCCAAATTCTTATATGCATAGATGTTAGGGATTTAAATAAGGCATGTCCAAAAGATGAATTTCTACTATGAATCATGAAGCTGATGGTGGACATTTTCTCATCTTATGTAGTCTTCTCTTTCATGGATGACTCATCCAGATATAACCAAATAGAGATGGACCTAAAGATGATGAAACATTGCTTTTAGAACCCATCAGAATCTATTACTATAAGGTCATGCCTTTTCACCATAAAATGTGCTATATATTAGTGGGCTATGCAAATCTTCAATGAACTCATTCATCATCAAGTCGAGTGCTATGTTGATGATCTCTTTATCAAAAGTTAAGAAAATGAAAACCATCTATTTATCTTGAGAGTATTTTTTGATCAGTTAAGATAATTTAACCTCAAAATGAACCCCATGAAGTGTGCATTTAGAGTAACTTCAGGGAAATTTTTTGGTTTGTTGTCCGACACAAGAGAATTAAAATGATCAAGGAGAAAATCAAGGCAATATTAGAAATGCCACCCTAAAAGTTTAACTCAACTCGGATCATTCCAAGGGTTGGCATATCTTAGGATGCTTTTCAACCTATCAAGAAGATGTCATTTATTCTACTTGTCAAAAGGATGCAAGTTTCAAGTGGGATGACAAGTGTGAGCATGCCTTCAAGACATCAAGCATTACGATGATGTCATGTTCTAGTATCGCAAGTCTCATACCTTACACTGTTGTGTTAGATGACCCCCTTGGTATTTTGTTAGCCCAAGTAAATGATGAAGGGAAAGAAAACACACTATACTACCTTAGCCATCGTCTAATCCCTATCGAGGCTAATTATCCACCCATTCAAAAGAATTGCCTAGCTTTAATCTTTGCATCCCAAAAGGTATAGCACTACATGCTTTCTCATAAGTAAACGATCTCTAGGATCAATCCACAATAGTATCTCATGACATGGCTGATGCTATTCGAATGGTTGGTACGATGGTCCATGATCCTCTCATAATTTGACATTACCTTTATACCCCTCCATGTGATGAAAGAATAAGTGCTAGCAAATTTTTTAGCACACCACTTCTGACTCTCTACTTAGTGATGATCACCCTGATGAACAAATCATGAACTTAGGGGATACTAGAATTCACTACTGCGAGATGTACTTTGATGGAGTGGCTTCCTCTCAAAGAGGAGAAGAACCATAATCTACTATTCCAAGAAAGGTAGGGGTAGGAATAGTTCTCTTAACTCTGAACTGTGATGTGATGAGATTCTCATATCTTTTGTCCAATCCTTGCACCAATAATGAAGCCAAATATGAGGCTCGATTGATCTAGAGTTAGCCTTTACTCTAAGCATCCGAACATCAACATCTTCAAGGATTCTCGTTATCAACCAAATCATTGGGTCTATAAGGTTATAAAGCCCAAGCTCCATCACCACCATAAGTACACCATGAGTTCTTGGCCCAAATCCTAGAGGTTACCATTTATAAGATTCCTCGAGGAGAGAATGCCATAGTATGCTTTAGCTAAGCTTCGAAGGAGTTGGCATGTCCAGGATGAGTCCATATCAATAAAGTCCAAAATAGACAAGTCTTATCCCTTATTGATATTGAACTCATCAAAAGTACTCTCTTGAAGGAGGTTGCCATTGCCAAGAAGAATGAGGAGTTAGATTGGAGGCAACCATTCATGGATTACTAAATAAAGGACAACTACCTCGAGAAGTCCCAAGCCCCAGATGAAGTAGAGCACTTTCCTATGCTCTTGTGGATGGTGTCTTGTATCTTGGCTTTTCAATCATATGTTTATATTATTTAGACATGCACGAAGCCCGTAAGATTGTGATCGAGGTACACTCAAGATTATATGGAGCCAACCAATATGGTCCAAAGATGAAAACCAAGATCAAGAGATTATAATATTACTGGCTGTTGATGATCAAAGATTTCATGGATACGGCTAGGTGATACCACCAATGTCAAATACATGGTGTGGCCCTACACCAACCACCCAACATTCTACATCCTACACTAGCCTCATGGCCATTCAGTGTTGGGGTACCAACTTAGTGATTGATCCTCCTTCTTCTAAGGGTCATCGGTTCATCTTAGGCTATGACAACTTTTCCAAATGGGCAAAGGTGATTCCACTCAAAGAGGTCACATTCGATGTGCTTCAATTTTTTAGGAACAATATCATATATAGGTTCGGAGTGCCTCGATGAATTATATCTGATAATGGTATTACATTCAAGAGCACCGAGGTCAATAACTTTGCCCAAATACACAATATAGATTAGAGATATTCTACCATTAACTACCTGAAGGCAAATGACTTAGCAGAAGCCTTCAACAAAACTCTCATCCAAATACTGAAGAAGATACTCGACAACAACAAGTGATAGTGGCATGAGTAGTTAGTTGAAGCCTTGTGGGCCTACGCACATATAGAACTCCAAACACTCCTTTCTCCTTAGTGTATGGGTCCTAAGTCATTATACCATTAGAAGTCCAACTCCCTTCACTAAGGATAGGTGGGTAGCAAGATCACAATGAAGAGAATGCCAAGTTGGTTAGAAAAGCTTGAAGGTTTGGAGGATAGATGCTTGCGGGCATGCTAAAACCTCGAGTTGTACAAAGCTAAAATGATTCAAGCTCATAATAAGTTGGTCCTTTCAAGATCTTTTCACATAGGAGAGCTTATTTTAATTCTAAGGAGACCAATAATTGCTTGTCATAAGATGGGAGACATGTTTGAACCCACTTGGGAAGGCCCTTTTCCATAGAAGGCCTACCAAAAGATCTTATCACTTATTAATCATAAGGAGAGCCCAATGCTTCCAATCAATGGCTCTACTTAAAGAAATATTATAAATTATGTTTAAAATAATTACCATCAATGAAAATTCCATTTGAATTCTATGTTCCATGTTGAAAGTATTCTTATTTGTGAATCGCCATGATGTGTTTAGGGTGAAGGAGAGCAAATCCATCCTTCATTGACACATAACACAAACTACACAAACATATAAAACAAACACATATCTTTTGTCTCGGGCTACTCTAAGTTGAGATAACTCCCTTAGTAGGACTACTCTAGGTCAGACTACGCCACCCTAGTGGTCTTCTTGCTTTGGAGGATGTAAGTTTGTTATGCTTTCCTTTTCTTGCCATTGCTCATCGATGAGAGCCTTGTTAGGGCTTACTACATGTGGTAGGCTACCTCAAGTTGGTTTCATTTAAGAGGATGTGAGCTACACTTTCTTCTTGGATTAGCTTTCTTGCACTGACTAGGTCGAGTATATTTGAGGTTTAGGATAAGTCTCCAAGCGGCTCATTCCCTCCTACTACTTCAAGTTTGGGTCTAATCCTTCCTTGGGGCTCCCCCTTAGTAGTCACTCTATCGCAAATAGCATTTGTCCCATCGATGATAGTATCTCGATGATTAGTTCTTTGGAAAGTTGTAATACATGCTTTCTTTCAGATTGATTGTTTACACCAATGGGCACCTTAGGTTGGTTGGTTCTCACTATGAGATCCACCACTCATCTTGATGGATACACCTTAGTTGGTTCTCACACCTTAGGATACACTACTCATGGTAGATGTAAGTCTGCTATGCTTTCTTATTGAGTTGGCCACCATACACTTATAGCATTTCCTTTCTAGGGCTCAGGATAATGCCCCTAGCAGCACCTCCCCTGTGGGCACTATATTTGGATAACATCCTTTTGCATTTATTTAGACACTACTTGGTTACTATCATTGGACAGTTCCCTTTCCTAGTAACCACCCACGGTTGGAGAATCCATCATGGATGTGCATTCCTTAGTCTAAACTTGAGAGTTAAGGCGACATAGCACCTTCTTAGTGTGGTCCCTCATACACCAATAGGGTTCACGCAAACATATAAATAAAATATATATTCACTTATGGAATAGGAGGACACCCATAGCGATACCTTTTCTTGAGAAGGCATCCTATCTTTAGGGTAGTGTCAGCAAAACTCCCTATAGGTTTCGCCTTACTACTCTTGAGTTGATATAAGTCCCGGACATTCACTCGGTCTCCCCTAAGTCTAGTTTGATTTATTGTGCTACCAATAGGTCACCCGGCGGTTGTTCCTTGCTTTAGAAGATGTAAGTCATTTGCACCTTCTTCCTAGCACAACCATTGCACCGAAAGGCAACCCCTTAGGTTGAGCTCTACACCTAGACTATCCCTTTGGATTTGTAAATTTGAGATAGTACAAGTTTAGCTTATTCTGTGGGTCCATCACATGTTCCATAAATTAAACCTATCAAATTTGATCAGCTCACATCCCTGAATATGCCTTCAATTCAAAATTAAACTAAACCAAACAAACCATATCAAATCACATGAATTTAAGATAAAATTAATCCTGACTACTTTTGAGTTGACATAAGTCCCCAATGGCATTCACTCAATAGTCGCCCTAGGTCAGGTTTGATATGTTTTGCATCCAACAGCTCACCCTAGTGGTTGTTCCTCTCTTTAGAAGATGTAAGTTTGCTACTCCTTCTTCCTAGCCTAGTTGTTGTACACTGAAAGACAACCCCTTAGGTTGGCTAGCTTTATCCCATATCCGGTAGACTATCCTTTCGGATTTGTAAACCTTTGCTAGGTTAAGGCTGATATAACACCTTCTCAATGGGTCCATCGCACACCGATAAAGTCCATACATTAACTCAGATAAAATTAAACCCAATCTGATTTTCTTTAGTGGAGTTAAATCACACCCTTCTCCCTAGTGGAGCCCCAAATCATATATAAACAAGTCAAGCAAATAAATCAAATTGACCCTCCCTATGGAGCCAAATTAAACCAACAGAAAGAGTATAAATCAAGAAAATCCAAACTCTTACCCTAGCGGATACATCCCCAAACAAATCTATGAAATCAAACTCAAATCCCAATCCCCAATGAATAACCTGAACCTTCTTCCTTAGTGGAAGGTTCATATACTCAATCCCCAGTGGACTCGAGCCCATATCTTTAACAAATATGCCTCCACATCAATTAAACAAAATAAATTAAAGTTAATTTGATCTTTATCCTCGGTGGTTTATAGATTCTTATCATTAGCAGATCTTCTTTCCATAAATTATATAATCAAATGAAATTCAAACCTTATCCCTAGTAGATTTTATTCTTTTTATGCCCTCGACATAGACCCCTCACATCATGTCCAATGCATGTGTGATCCCTAGTGGATCTCCCTCCATGTCCTTGACATGGAATTCTCATCAAATCTTATTTTTCTCTTATGCACACCTTTAATACTTCAACCATAACAATGTATTTGTTCAAATTACATTATCTTAACATTGTAATGAACATTTTATGATTTGTGATGGTGTAAGCTCAAACTAACTATACAATATCATGCTAAACATATTATAGTGTGAATTAACACACTATATTTATTATAATATATGATGTTATATTATAATTTGCAATAATATAATATATTGTCTAACATTACACCTCATTAGAATCACTTAAAAGGAACAAATAACAAAATTTTCTCAAAATATGAATAATGTTCATTTTGGATGTAAAATTATTTTCTATTATAATTTTGGTGTTGCTTCTTCATGTGAATTTTTGGCCAAATTCTTCCATCTCAACCTTCAAATTAACATTTTTGTGAGTTTTGACCCAATGTATTATAACAAAAGTAAAACATACTAAAATGTACAATACATTTAGTAACACTCCACCACATTCATATATATATGAAGTTATATTATTATGTACATTATATTTTAATATGCTTTCATATATTATATTACAGTACACCTTAAAATGAATCACTTTAAGCAAAAACATTATAAAATTTTGTTGAAAATTGAACCTTCATTTTGAATGCAAAATTTCATTCTTTCGATTAAATGACACACCATAAAATGATGATATTCCCTAAAGCTTTAAATTTGGCCAAATCCCATCATCTCGACCTATAAATCAATATTTCTATGAATTATACCGGTACAAACTCTACTTCATATATAACAAACTAAAATATGCTAAACAATAAGTAGTTATACACAATAGTATGCTATAATGCATGATGCTACACTATGTTATGGCATCCAATATTATAATACACTACAACATATTATATTATATTATATTGCATATCAAATCACAAGGTATTGCTTAAGATAAAAAATCATAAAATTATTCTAAATAATAAAATATTAGAAGTTATACACAAGGTTTAGGTTTATTTTTAGTTTATTTTATTTCATTTAGTTTGGGGTTTAGGTTTAGATTTTAATTTTTTTATATTTTACTTTAGTTTATTTTAGTTTAGAATTACGTTTATTTTAGGTTCAAGTTTTTTTTTAGTTTAGGGTTTGGGTTTTATTTTTATTTTTTTATTTTAGGTTTATTTTTTTGGTTTAGGTTTTATTTAGTTTTATTTTATTTTAGGTTTATTTTATTTTATTTTATTTAGTTTTTTATTTTATTTAAGTTTTTTTATTTATTTTTTTAGTTTAGTTTAGGTTTTATTTATTTTATTTTGGTTTAGTTTTATTTTTATTTTATTTAATTAATTTTTTAGGTTTAGGTTTTATTTTATTTTTTTTATTTTATTTTATTTTATTTATTTAGGTTTAGGTTTTATTTATTTTTTTATTTTAAGTTTATTTAGTTTGGGAAGGTTTTAGGGTTTAGAGTGTAGGGTTTAGTGTTTTTTTTTTTTTAGATTTAGGGTTTAAGGTTTAGGGATTATTTTTATTTTATTTAGGTTTTATTTTTTTATTTATTTTAGGTTTGGGTTTAGGTTTTATTTTATTTTTTAGGTTTTATTTTAGGTTTATTTTATTTTTAGTGTAGTTTAGGTTTCTATTTATTTTATTTTAGTTTAATGTTTAATTTTTATTTTATTTTTTTAGGTTTAGGTTTGGGTTTAGGTTTTAGTTTTAGTTTAGGTTTTTATTTTATTTATTTTATTTATATTATTTAGGTTTAAGGTTTTTTTTTTAGTTTTATTTAGTTTAAGTTTAGTTTGTTAGGTTTTTAGGGTTTAAGTTTAGGGTTTAGGGTTAAAGGTTGTAGGTTTTAGGGTTAAGGGTTTAGGTTGGGTTTAGTTTTAGGTTTAGTTTGGGGTTTTAGGTTTAGGGTTTTATGGTTTAGGGTTTAAGAGGGTTATTTAGGTTTAATTAAGGTTTAGGGTTTAAGGTTTAAGTAGTTTAAAGTTTAGGGTTTAGGTTTAGGGTTAATTTAGGTTTAAGGTTTAGTGTTTAGGGTTTTAAGGTTTAGACTTAAGATTTAGAGTTTTGGTTTTAGTTTAGTTTTATGAGTTTTATTTTATTTCTTTTAGGTTTAGGTTTTAGATTAGTTTTTTATTTTATTTATTTTATATTATTTTATTTTAGTTTATATTCTTTTATTTATTTATTATTATTTAGTTTAGTTTATTTTAACTTATAGTTTAGGGTTTAGGTTTAGGGTTTAGGGTTTAGGTTTTGGTTTAGTGTTTAGAGTTTAGGGTTTAGGGTTTAGGTTTAGGGTTTAGGTTTAGTTTAGGTTTATTTAGGTTTAGTTTAGTTTTAGGTTTAAGTTTAGGTTTAAGGTTTAGGGTTTAAATTTTTTAGGTTTAGGGTTTAGAGTTTAGTTTAGGTTTAGGGTTAGTTTAGTTTTAGTTTAGGTTTAGGTTTAGTTTAAGTTTAGTTTAGTTTAGGTTTATTTAGTTTTAAGGTTTAGGGTTTTAGGGTTTAGGCTTAGGGTTTAGGGTTAGATTTAGGGTTTAGGGTTTAGGGTTTTTTAGTTTAGGTTTAGGTTTTATTTTATTTATTTAGGTTTAGTTTAGGTTTATTTTTAGGTTTATTTTTAGTTTAGTTTAGGTTTATTTTTAGCTTATTTTATTTTGTTTTGTTTAGGGTTTTGGTTTAATTTTTTTAGGTTTAGGTATAGGTATAGGTTTTAGTTTAGTTTTTTTATTTTATTTTATTTTATTTATTTATATTATTTTGTTTAGGTTTATCTATTTATTTTATTCTTTTAGGTTTTATTTTAATTTAGGTTTATGATTTAGTGTTTAGGTTTAGTATTTTAGGGTTTAGGTTTAGGGTTTAGTGTTTGGGTTTAGGTCTAGGGTTTAGGTTTTGTTTATGGTTTAGGGTTTGGGTTTTGGGTTTGGGTTTATTTTTTTATTTTTTTAGGTTTAGGTTTTATTTTATGTTTTAGTTTAGGTTTAGGTTTTATTTTATATTTTATTTTTATTTTGTTTTAGTTTAGTTTTTATTTTATTTAGGTTTTTTATTTTTAGGTTTATTTTATTTTTTAGTTTAGTTTAGGTTTCTATTTATTTTCTTTTAGTTTAATTTTATTTATTTTATTTTATTTTATTTTTTAGGTTTAGTTTAGGTTTAGGTTTAGTTTAGTTTATTTCATTTTATATATTTTTTATTTAGATTTAAATTTTTTTCATTTATTTTATTTTTAGGTTTTATTTAGTTTAGGTTTTTTTTAGGGTTTAGGGTTTAGGGTTGTTTAGTTTAGGTTTAGGGTTTTGGGTTTAGTTTAGGGTTTAGAGTTTAGTTTGATTTTAGGTTTAGTGTTTAGGTTTAGGGTTCAGGGTTTTAGGGTTTTGTGTTTAGGGTTTTGGGTTTTGGGCTTAGGTTTAGGGTTTTATTTAGGTTTAGGTTTAGGGTTTAGGGTTAGTTTTAGGGTTTGGGGTTTAGGGTTAGCTTTTTTTTATTTATTTTTATTATTTTATTATTTTATTATTATTTAATTAGTAAACTATTATTTTAGTTTATTTAGTTTATTTTATTTATTTTATTTTGTTTAGTTTTTTATTTAATTTACTTTATTTATTTTAGGTTTATTTATTTTAGTTTAGGTTTTATTTTAGTTTATTTTTTAGGTTTAGGGGTTTAATTTATTTTTTTTAGTTTATTTTTTTTATGTTTAAAATTTTATTTTTTATTTTTAGGTTTAGGTTTAGGTTTTTTTTTTAGGTTTAAGTTTTTTGCTTATTTTTAGGTTTTATGTTTTAGTTTAGGTTTAGATTTATTTTAGTTTATTTTATTTTTAGTTTATTTTAGGTTTAGTTTAACTTATTTTGGGTTTAGGTTTAGGTTTTATTTAGTTTAGTTTAGGTTTATTTTATTTTATTTTAGGTTTAGGTTTTAGTTTAGGTTTTATTTTTTATTTATTTTAGGTTTATTTTAGGTTAACTTTTATTTAGTTTTAGGTTTATGTTTAGATTTAGGTTTATAGGTTTATGTTTTAGTTTTGGTTTTTATTTCATTTCATGTTTTTATTTTATTTAGGTTTAGTTTTATTTTATTTTTAGGTTTTATTTAGTTTAGGTTAAGGTTTTTAGGGTTTAGGGTTTAGGGTTGTAGATTTAGGGTTAGTTTTGGGGTTTAGAGTTTATGGTTTAGGATTTAGGATTTAGGGTTTAGGTTTATTTTTTATTTTTATTTAGTTTAAGTTTATTTATTTATGGTTTATTTACTTTAGTTTATATTTTTTATTTTAGTTTATTTTTTAGGTTTAGGTTTAAGTTTATGTTTATTTATTTAGTTTAGTTTTATTTTTATTTTATTTTATAAGGTTAGGTTTTATTTTTTATTTTTATGTTTAGGTTTAGGTTTTTATTTTATTTTTTTAGGTTTAGGTTATAGGTTTTAATTTTAGGTTTAGGTTTTTTTACGCTTATTTTAAATTTTATTTAACTTTTTTTTTAATTTTTAGGTTTATTTTATTTTTTCAGTTTAGTAGTTTTATTTTATTTTAGTATAGTTTTATTTTCTATTTTATTTTTTTTTAGGTTTATGTATAGGTATAGGTATATGTTTAGTTTTTTTTATTTAGGTTTAGGTTTTTTATTTTTATTTTTTTATTTTTTTTTAGTTTAGGTTTAGGTTTAGGTTTTAGGGTTTAGGTTTTAGTTTAGGGTTTAGTTTAGTTTTAGGGTTGTAGGTTTTAGGGTTTAGGGTTTTGGGCTGGGTTTTAGTTTGGGTTTAGGGTTTAGCATTAGTTTTAGTGTTTAGGTTTAGTTTAGAGTTTAGTTTAGTTTTAGCATTTAGGGTTTAGGGTTTAGGGTTTAGTTAGTTTAGGTTTTTTTTTTTTTAATTAAGTAAAAGTAGGTTTAGGTTTATTTAGTTTATTTTTATTTATTTAGTTTATTTTATTTTTATTTAAGTTTTTTATATTATATTTAGTTTAGTTTATTTATTTTAGGATTATATATTTTAGTTAGGTTTTATTTAGTTTATTTTTTAGGTTTAGGTTTAGGTTTATTTTGGTTGTAATTTTATTTTATTTTTAGGTTTATTTTTTAGTTTAGTTTTTTTTGTTTTTTCTTTAGGTTTAGCTTTTATTTTAGGTTTAGGTTTAGGTTTTTTATTTTAAGTTATTTTTAGGTTTAGGTTTATTTTTAGTTTATTTTATTTCATTTAGTCGGTTTAGGTTTAAGTTTAGTTTATTTTATGTTTAGGTTTATTTATTTTTGTTTAGATTTAGGCTTATTTTATTTTTATTTTAAGTTTAGGTTTTTTTTTAGTTTAGAGTTTAGTTTTTTTTAATTTATTTTTAGGTTTTATTTTTAGGTTTTTTTTATGTTTAAATTTTTAATTAGTTTTTATTTCATTTTATTTTAGATTCATTTTGTTTTTATTTTACATTTAGTATTTATTTTCTTTGGGTTTTTTTAGGTTTATTTTATCTTTTAGTTTAGTTTAGGTTTTTATTTATTTTATTTTAGTTTAGTTTTTATTTATATCATATTTAATTTTTTGGTTTAGGTTTAAGTTTAGGTTTTTATTTTATTTTAATTTTTATTTTATTTAGGTTTAGGTTTTATTTATTTATTTTATTTTTAGGTTTTATTTTGTTTAGGTTTAGGTTTTTTGGTTTTAGGTTTTAAGGTTTAAGGTTTAGGGTTTAGGGTTTATGGTTAAGGGTTTGGGGTTTAGGCTTTAGGGTTCAGGGTTTCGGCTTTTTTAGGTTTAGGGTTTGGGTTTAGGATTTAGTGTTTAGGGTTTAAGGTTGGTTTAAGGGTTTAGGGTTTAGGGTTTAGGGTAGGTTTTTTTATTTTTATTTTTTAAATTAAATTAAGTAAACAGGTTTAGGTTTATTTAGTTTAATTTTAATTTATTTAGTTTTTTTTTTATTTATGTTTATTTTATTTAGTTTATTTATTTATCTTGAGTTTATTTATTTTAGTTTAGGTTTACTTTAGTTTATTTAGGTTTAAGTTTAGGTTTAGGTTTATTTTTTAGTTTAGTTTTATTTTATTTGATTTTTTAAGTTTAGGTTTTATTTTTATTTTTTTAGGTTTAAGTTTTTTATTTTTTAGGTTTAGTTTTAACTTTTTATTTTAGGTTTTTTTAGGTTTTATTTTTTTAATTTAGGTTTAGGTTTATTTTTCATTTATTTTATTTTATTTAGTTTGGGTTTAAGACTTTTTTTTAGTTTAGGTTTTAAATTTTATTTTTTATTTATTTTTAGATTTATTTTTTAGGTTTTGGTTTTTATTTAGGTTTTATTTTATTTTATTTTAGGTTTATTTTATTTTTATTTTAGGTTTAGTTTTATTTTAGTTAAGTTTTTTATTTTTTTTAATTTAGTCTAGGTTTTCATTTATTTTATTTTAGTTTATTTTCTATTTTTTATTTTATTTTCTTTTTAAGTTTAGGTTTAGGTTTAGGTTTTAGTTTAGGTTTTTTACTTTACTATATTATTATTTTTTGGGTTAGGTTTATTTATTTATTTTATTTTTAGGTTTTATTTAGTTTAGCTTTTATTTTTTGCTTTTTTTTTTGGTTTAGGGTTTAAGGTTAAGGTTTAGTTATTAGGGGTTTGGTTTAAGGTTTAGGGTTTAGGATTTAGGGTTTAGGGTTTAGGGTTTAGGGTTTAGATTTTTAGGGATTAGGGTTTAGGATTTTAGGGTTTAGGGTTTATAGTTTAGGGTTTAGGGTTTAGGGTTTTTAGGGTTTAGTTTAGGGTTTAGGATTTTTGGCTTTTTGTTTAATAGAGAACAAATTTAGATCCAACATTTCTTCTTTTTGATTTCATCAGCCAAGTAACACCAAGTTTTTTGAGACACAAGTGAGAACATTGATAAAATGGGCACACATAGCAAATCAAAAACCTTAGATAACTAGAACCATTTCTACTGTAAAGACATAATTCCATAAACAGCAGATCGGATCGACCATTCCTTAGTTTTTTCAATTCCCATCAGAACCACCCCGACTTCTTGAGTTGCAAGATCCACCATCATATCCCCGATCTCTCCCTCTGCCATCGTCACAGCTGTAACCTCTATCACTCCTCCTTCCATAACCACCACTACTCGACCACCACATCCATATCCAGGCACCTCTAGATCCCCACCCTTTGTGATAACCGCCCTGCCTTAGGGTTTTTTACTCTTAAGACTATTTTATTTTATTAGTTTAGTTTAGCTTTATATTTATTTTATTATAGTTTTTTTTATATTTATTTATTTATTTTATTGTAATTTATTTGTACTAGGTTTAAGTTTAGGTTTTAGTTTAGATTTTTTAATTTATTTATGTTTAAGTTTTTTATTTAATTTAACATTAGGTTTTTAGGTTTTTAGGTTTAGGGTTTAGGGTTTTAAGGATTATGGTGCTGGGTTTTGGTTAGTTAGGGTTTCTTATTTAGGGTTTAGTGATTAGCTTTAGAGGTTTTTTAAGGTTTAGGGTTTAGGTTTAGGGTTATCTTAGAGTTTAGGTTAGTTTAGGGTTTTGAATTTAGCTTTAGGGTTTTAGGGATTAGGATTAAGGTTTAGGTTTATAGTTATTTAGTTTTAGTTTTAGGTTTTGGTTTAGTATAGTTAGTTTTAGTTTTAAGGTTTAGTTTAGAATTTAGAATTTAGGTTTATTTAAGGTTTAGGGTTTAAGGTTTTAGTTTAAGTTTAGTTTATAGTTTTTTAGTTAGTTTATTTAGGTTTAGTGATTAGTTTAGGTTTTAAGGTTTAGGTTTAGTTTAGGGTTATCTTAGGTTTTAGTTTTTAGGTTTTAATTTAGCTTTAGGTTTTAGGTTTAGGATTAATTTAAAGTTTAGGTTTAGGTTTATAGTTAGTTTAGGGTTTAGGGTTTAGGGTTTAATTTAGTGTTAGGGTTAGGGTTTTGGTTTAGGGTTTAGGGTTTAGGGTTTAGGGTTTAGGGTTTATTTAGGTTTAGGGTTTAGGGTTTAGGGTTGTTGGTTTAGGGTTGTAAGTTTAGGGTTTAGGGTTTAGTGTTAGTTTTAGGGTTTAAGGTTTCATGTTTAGGGTTTAGGATTTAGGGTCTAATGTTTAAGGGTTAGGGTTTTTTTTTTTAAAAAAATTAAGTAAACTGGTAGATTTAGATTTATTTATTTTATTTTTTATTATTTTAGTTAATTTTAATTTTTAATTTTTATTTAATTTTTTTAAGGGTTTAGTGTGTAGGATTTAATGTTTTAGGGTTTATGCTTTTAAGATTTAGGGTTTAAGGTTCAAATTTAGGGTTTAGGGTTTAGGTTTATTTTAACTTTAGGAGTTTTAAGTTTTTTTAGCGTTTAGTTTATGGCAGGTTTTAAGGTCTAGTTTAAGTTTAGGGTTTGAGTTTAAGGTTATTTATTATTTAGAGTTTAGGGTTTATAGTATTTATGATTTAGGGTTTAGGGTTTGCAATTTTAGGATTTGGAGTTTTAAGGTTTAGGGTTTATAGTTTCTTGTGGAGTTTAGGGTTTATATTGTAGGGTTTAGGGTTAATTGGATTTAGAGTTTTAGGGTTTAAGTTTTAGGATTGAGATTTAAGAGTTTAGAG